>CAWUFW010000332.1:4200000-4437500 GCA_963921515.1 Calotriton arnoldi
CAGTTTTGTGTGTGAAGCTTGTGGCTGTTGCGGAACTTTTGGCGGTACTTCTCTGGGGTGAGGCCAAACTTCTTGAGCAGGGCCTCCTTCATGATAGGGTAGTTAGTCTGCTCCCCCTTATCCAAAGTTAAAAGTGTGTCCCTTACTAGTGGAGGTATGTACCTATAAAGACCTCCCCCCCCAGTAGCTCTCAGGAACTCTATGGGCCACCAGAGCCACCTCGTATGCCGCCAACCACTTGTCGATGTCATCACCTACACTAAAACTGGCCATCACCTCTCTTGGTAAATAGCATTTGGGCTCCTGTGGAACCCCAGCAGGTACACTGCCACCATTCACTTTGCCCTGCATCTCCATCTGCAAGGTCCGGAGCTCTAGTTCCTTCAGGCTAAGCTCATGTACAAGCTTCCTTTCCTCCATGGCTAGCCTTGCCTGTT
This sequence comes from Calotriton arnoldi, assembly GCA_963921515.1. Classification (NCBI taxonomy): domain Eukaryota; kingdom Metazoa; phylum Chordata; class Amphibia; order Caudata; family Salamandridae; genus Calotriton; species Calotriton arnoldi. Next base: position 4,200,438 of record CAWUFW010000332.1, read on the forward strand.
CTCGCTCCCTTTCCATCCTAGCAAGTTCTAATGTTAATTGCCTCTGCTCCCTTCTGTCCTCAAATTCCTCTGGCGACAAACTCCCCCCTAACGCACTACTGCCTGCCCTGGAACGTCTTCCTGGCAACACATTCTCACTAACATCAATGTGCAGTAGGTCCAGTTCTCCTGGGTTGTCTGCCTCCCCCTGCTCCTCGTCCCCTCTTCCCTCCGGGTGGGCCATTACCCATGCCCTCAAAGCTTTCTGAAGCACCTCCTTCCTGGCGCCTCGCTTGACGGCCACCCCCCTCTCTAGGCAGAACTCCTTGAGCTGTGTCACCGTATACCTTTCTAGGTTGGCTAACTCAAACTCCATCCTCCTAGGTGGGGTCCCAGACAATTTAAGGAAAGGGTTCTAGACTGTAGGTAACAGGTCTAACGCAGGAATGTACACAATCGGCAATTACAAAAGAATTCCTAGCACTTTCATTACAATAGGTGTCTAATTGCGGCGCACACTGAGTCACTGTAGGGTGCTGCACAAACACCAGTCCTTATCCCACCGCTGAACACCAAATGTTGGAACCGGGTTTACCGAGTCCGCCACGGTAGCATGGCGCGAAGCGGGAAAGCACGCGAAGGCATTGTGTAAGGCAGTTGTGCAGCACACTCTTACTTTGACTCAGAAATGCGAACGCAATAACATGACACCACACCAGGCTTGTGTATTTAAAATCAAGATCTCTTATATATAAATTAAGTTGGCATCAGATGAGGCAGATTAATTCAGATCTACATTCAAATTCATTGCATTACTCAACTGGTGCACATTTTAAATAAAGCATCATAGCTCATCAACATGGTAGGCCACTAAGAGGCCGCAGGAATTATCTCCTAAACGTAGCACTTAATAATGATCTCAAGGTACGTTAATAAAACAGGGGCCTAAACATGCAGTTCACTTTAGCATATTCAATTACTTAAAAGAAGGCTTTTCACTTTACATTTAAATAGGCCTGCATTAATCTAGGTGCGCCCACATTCAGTACAGTGGGCGTCACAATTCCAGTACACCTGTAACATAAAACACTTCAACTCTTGGCGGTGTACACTTCAGCTCAATTCAATTAAACACTTTCCCCCTGTGGTAAAGACTTAGCAGTTAAAAGCATGGCCTAGGCAGTAATTACAATAGGCATCTGCAATAAATTATTAAATACTGTGGGGAACCCCTCAACATGTCCAGTATCCTGGGGCTTCTATGACCCTTAGGGGTTAACTCCAGGCTAGGCCCACTCCTCTCCGGGGCCTCGCCTCATGGGGAAAGTTTACACAATTAATTAGGGGGTTAATGGTGGCCCCCGGCCCCCAGTGGCGTTTTGTGGGCCCTAGGGGCCTCCTGGGCTCACGTGTTGCTGGTTCGTTGGTCGCGCTTCTTTAGCGACTGGCACTCCCCCAGGCCCGGCCCGTGTTCTGGAGGGCGGGGCCCGGTCGGGGTACCTCGGCCTTCAGGCCGGACTGTCGGGACGTTGCGGGGGCCGGTATCACCTTCCTCCGGCCCCCGGGATCAGGGAATGAAGCTGCGGCACGTTGCGGGGGCTGGGATCACCTTCCTCCGGCCCCCGGGATCAGGTAAGTGAAGTGCGCGGGCTCAGGGTCTTTGGGGAAGGGAGCGGGAGCCGGCAGTCTTCTCCGGCCGGCTCCCCGTCTCCCTCTGCATGGCCGGGGCTCTTCCTGGGCCTCCGTCGGCGCTGGGGGCGTGACCGGGGCCGGCGCCCAATCGTTGCGCGGCCTTCCTGGGGGCGCGGCCGGCGTCCCCGGCTGCTTGTAGACGGCGTCGGCGGGGCCTGGAGGCCTCGCTGGTCGCGCTAGGCCGCGATGGCGATTTCTTTGGCCGCGACGGCGGCGGGGGTGATTTCTTCGGCCGCGACAACGGCGTTGGCGATTTCTTCGGCCGCAACGGCGGCGGGGGTGATTTCTTCGGCCGCGATGGGGCCCAGGGCCCGGTGGCAACAATTTGGGGGCAATTTATAGAGGCTTCGGTGAGGGCGCGGACGGCGCACCTCACCACAGATACTTGAGGGGCTTCCCTCACCTCAGCGCTCCCTTCGGTGAGGGCGCGACGGCGCACCTCACCACACAGCACTTCTCCTCAGGCCGCGGCGGCCGCGGCGGTGATCTCCACACAAGGTCAGTGACCTGAGGGGTGGCAGAAAGCAGGGCGCACCAGCAGCCTGTGGGCAGGGCTGACTGGAAAAGTACTTGGGGGCAGCCCAGCAGCAGGCAGGAATAGTTAGGGGGTGAAGGTCTAGCGCTTCAGGGTACGGCGCTTTACCTGGTGATCCCCAGTTGGGCAGTTTAGGCTTCAGGCCTGGCTGGACGGTCAGGCCTCCTCAAATTAAGGTGTCTTGCGACTGCTCCAGCTTGGTTGCTTCTTAGGCGCTTCTGGTTAGGAGTTTCTTGTCATGAGGGGGGTATGAGTTGGTGGTCTGGGAGTGCTTGATGTTCCTCCCCGCACGCTGAAGGTGGTTCCCTGGGTCCCCTCACACTGGGCAAGGTCAGTGGGTGGTGGGCGTTCCTCAGCTATCTTACTACAGCAGGGCCTCAGCCCTGTCAGCAGCAGTAGTGTAGGTCTCCCCCCTAGGCCCTAAAGCCTATACGGTTCTCCCAGGTTCAGTGGTGCCTCATCAACTGACTAGAAAGTTTTCCCTCCAAGCCTTTTATACTCCTAGGTCAGGTGACTCTCCCAAAGGCGGCAAAACATAACTCCTCCCACAGCCCGGAAGGTTCTGGAACCTTCTTCATGCCTGGCTATGGGGCCCAGAGGCGGGGATGGAATGGATACTGTATCCCTATGTCCCAGCCTGACCCTGGCTACTAGTGTGTATGCGTGTAAGGCCCCTCTGCAGTAGCAGGGGCCTGTGGCAGCCATCTTGAGTGAGAGAGAGCACCTGCACCTCAGCACTGGCTAGCAGTGGCAAGGTGCCCAGAGACCTAGGTCCAGTAAAAATATGGTGGCAAAAATGAGGCGCAAAAGGGAAAAAAAACAGGGAAAGACCACCCTAGGGCTGACAGGTCTAACACCTACCCTATAAGTCCCTACTATATAATAGGGCAGGGGAATTGAAACTACCTATCTGTCCCTAGTATATAGTAGGGCATGGCAGTTTAGAGGCCAGCAGCCTTCTGCACTTGCATGTGTGCACGGCTGAGGCCTGAGGTCAGTTTTAAAAGCAGCCCTGGGTGCCATGACTGCTTTTAAAAAGTAAATTGTGCCCAAACTCGTCTTTGGTGTTTGGGGCACTTAAAAATGGATAACCTACAATGTTATGGCATATTAGGAACCCCCAGGGTCTCCCCTAGGTGTCCCAGGGGAAGGCGGTCAGGTATCTATAAGGTAGACCCTTATAAAAAGAGTTTTATATGCCCTGGGTTAAGTGAAATTTCACATTTCACTCCCCACATTGTGATAAAGTGCTGCCCAAATTCGACTTTGATGCTAGGAGCACTGTGAAGTGAGGATCTGCAATATTTCTACAGATTCAGAGCCCCTAAAGTCTCACCTAAGTGACCCATGGGGTGGGGGTCCTGTAGATATAAGCAAAGTACTTATAAAAATATGTTTTTGTATGTCCTGGTGCTGGAAAAATGGCCCAAGTCATTTTTCCCATTGCAAATCCCCTGCTACATAGGTTAACATGGTAGGAAGTTATTAACTAATAACTCTTGATAGGAGAGGGCTAGAAGTACCATTCAAAGACTTCCCCGAATGGTATTAATAAATTCAAGAATATGATATTGTTGAATTTCTCCTAAAGTGTACATACAAGAAGTTATAAGACTTTCTTGTTTGTAAGTCCAGATTCAGCCTTCCAGTGGTCTGTCCTGATTGGTCAGAGTTAAGTGGATTAGCCAGGCTGCCTTGAAGAGGTGATAAAGAGCCCCTGGGGTTAACCAGCTCTGCTGGGAGGGCACTGTGCTGCTCCAGAGGAATGCCAGGCCAGGGAGAGGAGTCGTAAACCATTGTCTTCAAAGAGGAGAGCAGAAACCAGTGTCATTTACAACTGAACTGTCCACATCAGGCAGATGGTAGGATTAAGGAAGGTATGAGCAGATGCAGGGGGGGAGAGTCTAAGTAAATTAGCCATCCTAGGGGTGTGTTTATCCAGCTCTTACCTCCCTGCTGGAAAATCAGCCATTATGAATTTGGAAGATTTGATGCACTCTGGGACAAAATAATGCCACACTCTACAGGATGTGGTCATATGTTTGAGGAGTTACCCTGCTCCCATTGGTCAGGAGTGACCTCCTGCCTGACCCAGAGAACTTGGAATAAGTATCTGAGAGGGGCAGAGCCCTCCAGATCTGCTGCTTGAAACTTAAGGAAGCAAGACGTTGCCATGCTGAGAAGTTGGGGGTGCAAAATTCTAAGGCCTGTCCTCTGAAGACTGCACCAGCTGAAACTACAGCCCTGTGGATTACCTTGCTGCAAAAGAACTAAAGAGTGGACTCCCTGCAAGCTACAGGTTAACAGAGCTCACCTGGACCATCACCACCAAGGATCATCAACTGGAAGAACTACCAGTGGATTTGTAAGGGTTTTATCCAAGTGGATTGTGGGAACTGAAGTCCTCAACTTTCAAGGACCATCTTGGAGCCTCCAGACCCTTGGAGTGAGTTTGAGACACTTCGGGACCCCTTGAGGAACTTCAGGAAGAAGTTCAAGAAGTTTGGAGAACTTTGGAGCAACTTTGAAAAAAGCTCCATAGAGGGACCGACTCCACCTGGCCAGCCAAGCCGCCTGCCTTCAACTGCGAGCCGGCCAAGCCATCCAGGTTCGTCCCGCTAAAAGCTCCGTAGGTCCAACTTCCAGAGTTTGACCGGGAGTAGAAGAAATCCGAGGCCGGCGAACCCTCACCTAATCCGGCCTGGTGAAGAGCATCGAGGGACCCCGTGAGAAAAAGCTCCGTAAAAGTTTCTAAGTCCGAACGAAGAAAAGGTGACCGGGAGCAACCGCTAAAGCCAAGCCGCCTGCCTTCAACCGCGTGTCGGCCTGGATCCTGGTTTTGCTTCGCTGGAACGCTCCGGAGGTCGGACTACCATAAGTTTGACCGGGAGCTCATCGCAAGGCAATCCGGCGAACCCTCACCGAATCCGGACTGGCTGAGAGCTTCGAGGGACCCCGGGAAGAAAAGCTCCAGAAAAGTTTCTAAGTCCGAAGGTAAAAACTGTGACGGGACCTACCGCGAGTGGTAGCCGCTCAGGGCTCCATCGCGGTCGGTCTGAAACTTTGACTTTGAGCCGGTCTATCGCGACCAGATATCCCAATGAAGCGCTATATGTTTCTAAGTGCTATTTAATGCTAAATCTTTGAAAATTCATATTTCCGGTTCCCTACATTGGATTTTTGTCGGTTTGGTGTCATTTTAAAGATAAAAATATTTCCTATTTTTATAGATTGGTGTTTGATTTTTAATATGTGTTGTGTCTTAATTATTTACTGAATTAGGTATGTAAAGCATTTAAAAACACCGTCTTTGAAGTTAAGCCTGTCTGCTCGCAGCCACGTTACCAAGGGTTGAGCATAGGAATAATTTTCTAAGACCTATTCTGAGCCCTATACTGTGTTAGTGGCCTTATTGCCAGTGGCAGACCTACATTTGCCCCTACCAATAATCCACTTTCCAACAAGTTCAAAGAAATACCAGGTCTCTACACACTTTAAATCAACTCCATGATCAAAGGGAATCACCTTCCATAACGGTTGGTCAGTCCGAACAGACCTGTACGGAGAAACTTTTATCCACCCTTTTAATGGAGATCAGGGAAAAGTTTGCAGTCTCTGAGTTAAACCAACAAAAGATCCAGGGCGCATGTGAGGTGTTGGAGGACAAGATTAACAACCTGATGGAAAGAGTGGCGGCAATGGAGTTCTCCTTTGAAGATCTCTCCAAAAAAGTTGATTATAGAGAAACATTGCCTAGAAGATGACATCCAGAGAGTTCACCGGGAGTTCTCGAAGAGACCAGGGAAGAAAAAACCCGAGAAGGACCTTGGTGAATTTTAAGTCATACTCCATTAAGGAGAAAGTCCTTGCCGGGGCCCTCAAAGCGGGAACATACAAGAAGGGAGAGTGGTCTTTCCGTATCAGATCAGACATCTCACGTGCCACACAAGATAGACAGTGGGAGTTAGGGAAGTTTATTCAAGAGCTGAGGGGGCTGGGTGCTACTGCCAATCTCCGGTTTCCCGCCTCCCTAAATGTCATGTGGAATAATAAAATACACAATATCAGAGACCCCAACTAAGTTAGCAGCCTGATTGAACAGATTAAAGCATATTCAAAATAATCTTATTACCACTGCCGTGATGTAGCGAGAGAGCTCGAATTAGAGGTAGTCATCAGAATACCTCTAATTTTTTTGGAGGGTTCCCTGAGGTGGGATGGGTGGGAAGGTTGGGTCACTAGCAAAAAGAAAACATTAAAAATAAGCACTTTTTATCTTCTCATTGGGTGGGGGAGCATGTGGGTAAAAACAAAAAAAATGTCCTCATTTGTTAATATGGCTCAAGAAGATTGTGTCAATGTTTTAGGTTCCCAAATATGTTTTGCAAACCCAGGTTCCTCCGGGTATTGCATATCTATCTACCCCTTTCATGATAAGTCTATATAGACCTAAGCAGTTGAGAATTTTATCTTGGAATGTCAATGGCCTTAGAGTTGTCCCGAGAAGAAAGAAAATCTTGGAGTACTTGAGACTCTTGGACAGTGATGTCTTTTTATACAAGAGACCCATTTGCTTAAAGAGGACTGGGCTGAGGTACTTAAAGAACAGAATTGGGTTTATCATTATGTGTGCACCACTCAAGCGTGTTCAGCGAAGGGAGTTGCACTTCTCTTTAAAAAATCTATTCAAGCTACTTTAGGGGACTGTGTGGTTGACCCTCGTGGTAGATGGGCAATAACTAGGGCTAAAATCCACGGTTCTTGGCTGACGTTTGTGGGGTATTATGGCCCTAATCTAGATGATCCTATCCCTCTACGTACTCTACTCCAACTGGTTGATATTAATGACCCTATAATCTTGGGTGGAGACTTTAACGTAGTCATAGATCCAGCCCAAGACACAACATCTAGGAGGGCAACTGTTGTGACTCTTAATATGAGAACTGCCCTGAAACAGTTGGTGGTAGACATTGGCCTCTTAGATATTTGGAGACTGATGGAAGAGAAGGCAGGGACGGTAGGGGGAAAGTTTACTTTTCACAATAAAAATGTGGCCATCGATCCAGGATAGACTTCTTTCTGGTGGACTCAGTTACTAGCACGAACACTACTAGAGTCACTCACGCCCCGGAACACCTATCTGACCACTCTGCAGTTATCTTAGAGATCACTCTTAAGAATAGACCTCTTTCTCGGCGGTGGACCTTAAATCGTTCTCTACTTCTTGAGTCACACGTAGTGGAAAAGTTGAAAAACGCTACTAACGACTTTTTTCTCTTTAACTTAGATTCATCCCCCTTATACATTGTATGGGACATGTACAAAGCCTTCTTAAGAGATATTCTAACTGGCCTGAATGTTGTACAAAATAAGAAAGTCAGGGAAGATATAAAAAAACTTGAAGCCGTAGTACATGCCCACCAGCTAGTATTGGAACAAACTCCTAACAGTCCAAGCGCACTACAAACTGAGCAAAAGTTGCAACTATCAAAATCAGAGCTTGCTGACCATCTCGAGGCAATAGTTAGGAGGAAATGGGAAGCTAGCAGGCTGTCTCATCATAAATATGGAGAGGGGTGTGGCAAATTGCTTGCTTGGAAGACCAAAGCCAACCAAACGAGGAATCTGATTAAAGATCTTAGATGTCAAATCTCAGGCAATATAATCTCCAAAGATGAGGAGATTGAGAATGCTTTTGCCCAGTTTTTCCAAGACCTGTATACAGAGGACTTGAGGTAAGGTGAAGTTCAAATTGAAGACTTTCTTCAAGACTTAGAACTTCCATCCCTACAGGGGATTTGAAAGAAGATCTTAACGGCCCCATTTGTCTTGAAGAGACTCTTCAAATTATTAGTGGCTTAGAAAAAGGGAAAGCTGCAGGCCCTGATTCCATCCATTATGAGATCTATATCATACTAAAGGATGAGCTTGCCCCGATACTGTTACAGGTTTTTAACGCTGCTTTTACACACAGCTAGGATCTTCCGTCATCCTAGGATGTTGCCACTATAACCATTCTCCTCAAACAAAATAAGAACCCGAGGGCTTGTGAGTCTTATAGACCCATCTCTCTCCTTAAATTATTAAAATATATACCCAGATCCTAACAAAACGACTGGATGAGTGGTGGGAACACTAATTCACATTGACCAAAAAGATTTTATGAAGGGGAAACAACTCCATGAGCTAACCCACGAGTTAATAGGTGCAATCGACCTGGCGAGGGAATATGGGAGCCCTTTAACAGTAATGACTTTTGATGCTGCAAAGGCTTTCGATAGGGTCATCTGGCCTTTTCTGTATAAGATGATTCAACGCTTTAATTTAGGAGAGGTCTTCTTAGCAGCAGTCAGGGCCTTATATAAAAATCCCTCGGTTGGGGCCTTGGTTAACAGGAATCTCACTAAGCTAATAAACATCGGTAGGGGGACTAGACGGGGATACCCCCTTTCCCCCCTTCTGTTTAATCTCTACATTGTGCCATTGGCATGTAAATCAAGGGCATGCTGGAACATCTACCCTTTCGTCTGTAATGGTTGGTCGAAACAAATTGGGCTGTATGCAGATGACCTGATGATCTTCACAGGAGACCTGTCCAGGTCTCTTCCTGCAATCTGGGAGATACTGGAAGGGTTTGGTAGGGTATCGGGGTTCTCCATTAATCAACAGAAGACAGAGTTAATTCAGTGGAACACCAATTACAGGAGTGAGTTAACAAGACAAGAAATGAGATTTTTGGGAGTCCAAGTAGTACATAATTTGTAGAAATTGGCTCAGGTAAATTTTGAAAAGTTAGTTACTGGTGTCAAAAAACAGTTACAGGCTTGGGGAGCACTTCCACTGTCCTTTTTAGGTAGATCTAATCTCCTGAAAATGTCAATTCCTCCGAAAGTTTACCTTTTTTTTAATACTATCCCATTAAAATTTAAAAAGGATTGGTTTAAGAAAGTGCAAGGGGAGTTTACTAGTTTTATTTGGGGAAATAAAAGCCCTAGAATCTCCTGGAAGAAGCTCCGAAGAAGGAAAGAACATGGTGGTATTGCTAGTCCAGATCTTTATCAGTACTACCCCGCTTTCCATCTGAAGAACTTCCAACAGCTTTTGATGGGTAGTTCTTGTTTGTTCCCGCTTTTTAGCGCCCTCACTGCGGGCTCCCCAGACCAAGCAGATTTTTTCCTCCTCAAATTTGGTCACCCCAAATTCTTTAAAAAAGTTAGGGTAAAGATTCACATAGGCGAATCCAAGATCTGGTACCAAGTAAGACTCTCCTTACAAATACCTTACTATAGCTACTCAGCACCTATCTGGGATTCCCCTGGTACTCCAGACTGCCTTCTTGATTCACTTGCAACTCCTTTTCGGGAGTGCAGCATTCATCGCTGGGAGCAACTTAGAGGATTCCAAATAAATCTCGTGGCAGCGATTGCTGGAGATATCCGCGGGTTCTGTCTCTAAATTTAAATATTACCAACTAACAAGCTGGACAAATACCTTGGGTAAGGATGGTAAAGGGAAGTCGAACTTGGAGGCTAGGATACGCTCAGGACCTCTTTTGCGGAAAGAGGTCGCAGAACGGTACTGGATGTTAATTCAGAATGGAGAAGAAGTGCAAAACCTGCTGACAGAGATCTGGAGGAGGGAACTGCCAGACCAAGACCATGAATCATTCTGGCAAGTATCTATGTCTCACTTGTGGTCATATGTGAAATCTGCTCCACTGTGGAAGAATCATCTCTTTACTGTCCATAAGGCCTACTGGACGCCACAGAAATTATCGAAGCTGGGCAATCGGGAAGTGAAGAAGTGCCCCAAGTCTGCAGAAGACAACGCGAATGATGTCCACATGTTTTGGCAGTGCCCTTCAATCCAGAACTTCTGGCTTAAAGTGGGTAAGAGCGTTTCGGAAATCCTGGGTCGAGAGATTAAGGTGAGCGTAGCTTTGGTATTTTTTGGCGTGGATCCGTGACGGGAGGGTAATGGGGGTCTTCTTAGGACTCACAATGCCCTCATTTTTGTTTTAATTCTTCTTGAACGTAGAGAGTTGTGTATTAAATGGATCCTTCCATGCACCCCTATCGAAGCAGAATGGATCCGATCAGTACAAAAAATATTGTCTCTTGACCGGGCCATTAAGTTAGCTAAAAGAACAAAATTTTGGGAACTTTGGGACAACTGGTTTAAGTCATATGGCGCTGATTCAATTTCCTGAGCATAGAAATTCCCTCCCCTCTTTGTTCTTCTGTTTTCCCCGTTCCTTTCCTTCTTATGTCTATGTTGAAAATCCACGGTCCAATGATTAGCGATATACTATACAGGTTGCGCAAGATTCGGGGCCACCTACTTGCACCTGCAAAGAGGAGTCAGCTCTTCCGACCAGGCAGGAGGTCTTTGTTTGGCCCGGGATGTTTTCTACATCCCTCCCTTGTGGAGAGACCGGGTACTCCTTGCCATAGTGAGTTAGACCTTCCTGACACCCTAGCATAAATTGACAAATGAGGACTTAAAAAAATAAATTTTAAAAAAGCAAGATCAATTGGCATTGCCAATCCTTATTCCTAAATCAGTTATAGCTACTGTTTACTGAGCAGGAAGGTACACCATCACTTCATATGTAGGGTTTGTCTTTGGGTGTTTCGGAGCTCTAGATATCAAAGGCTCGGAATGAAGCGGATTCCAGACATTAACCAGCATTGGCATAGCCTATAGGTCTCGCCTTTGGGGCCTTATAAGTGTTTAGCCAGAGCTATTGGCTTTGCCAATGTCTTTAAGCTATGCTGTAGAGCAGTGTGGCTGCTGTGCAGCATGTTGAAAAGTTACAATTAAGTGATATAAGCATTTTTTACCCTATATATAACCAAGTAGATATTATGTACAAATGAACAACCCTATTAAAAAAATAATTAACATATACAATGTCTTCTAGTTTTTCTGTTCTTGCAACGCTGGTAACTTCTTCCTGCTGTTCTAATGCTTGCTTGTTATAGTTTTTTTTTATATGGGGGTGGGGGACATGAATAACAGGGGGGGGTGGAGGTTGGGAAATAGTACCTGAATTACAACACGTGCAGCAGACGGACACTAGGGGAGAATTGACAGATGCCAGATTCCGAGGGTAGTCTGAGGTGGTGGTGTGCTGGTGCAGAGGTGATGCTGAATGATACTCAGGTGGTGCTGAGTGATGCGGAGGTAGTGGTTTGGCTGGTGCGGAGGTGATGTTGAGTGATGCTGAGGTGGTGCTGAGTGATGCTGAGATGGTGCTGAGTAATGCTAACGTGGTGGTGCTGCGCTGGTCCTCAGGGAGGGCTGAGTGATGCTGAGTTGGTGCTGTGCTGAGGTGATGCTGCACTGATGCTGAGGGGGTGCTGTGCGGATGTTGAAGTGGTGCTATGTTGGTGCTGAATTGCTGCTGAGATGGGGCTGCGCTGGTGGTGCACTGATGTGCAGGGCTTCTGTGCTGATGCTGAGATGTTGCTGATGTTGAGGTGGTGCTGAGGTAGTGCTGCATTGATGCACTGGTGCTGATGTGGTACTGCGCTGATGCAGCAGTGGTGCTAAAGTGGTGCTGCGCTGGTGCTGTGTGATGCTGAGGTCGTGCTGCACTGGGGCTGAGTGATGCTGAGGTCATGCTGGTGTTGTGGTGGTATCGGGTCCTGCTGAGTAATGCTCAGGTGGTGCTGCTGTGGTGGTGCTGAGTGAAGCTGACTGGTGCTTAAGTGGTACTGCGCTGATGCTCAGGTGGGGATGCGGTGGTGTTGCACTGATGCTGAGGTGGTGCTGTGCTTATGCTACGGTGGTGCTAAAGTGGTGCTGAGTTGGTGCTGTGCTGAGGTGATGCTGCACTGATGCTGATGCACTGATGCTGAGGGGGTGCTGTGCTGATGTTGAAGTGGTGCTGAATTGCTGAGATGGGGCTGCGCTGGTGGTGGTGCACTGATGTGCAGGTGGTGCTGTGCTGATGCTGAGATGTTGCTGATGTTGAGGTGGTGCTGAACTGCTGAGGTAGTGCTGCATTGATGCACTGGTGCTGATGTGGTACTGCGCTAATGCAGTGGTTGTGCAAACGTGGTGCTGTGTGATGCTGAGGTGGTGCTGTGTTGGTGTTGTGGTGGTATCAGGTCCTGCTGAGTGATGAACAGGTGGTGCTGATGTAGCGGTGCTGAGTAAAGCTGACTGGTGCTGAAGTGGTACTGCGCTGATGCTCAGGTGGTGCTGCGGTGGTGCTGCACTGATGCTGAACTGATGCTGAAGTGGTGCTGTGCTTATGCTACGGTGGTACTAAAGTGGTACTGACTGATGCTGAGTCATGCTGAGGTGGTGGTGCTATGCTGGTACATAGGTGGTGCTGAGCTGGTGCTCCGGTGGTGCTGAGTTGGTGTTGAGGCGAAGCTGCGCTGATGGTGAGGTGGTGCAGAGGTAGTGCTGCATTGATGCACTGGTGCTCAGGTGGCACTGCGCTGATTCAGAGGTGGTGCTAAAGTGGTGCTGCGCTGGTGCTGTGTGATGCTGAGGTGCTGCTGCACTGGGGCTGAGTGATGCTGAGGTCATGCTGGTGTGGTGGTATCTGGTCCTGCTGAGTGATGCTCAGGTGGCGCTGCTGTAGTGGTGCTGAGTGAAGCTGACTGGTGCTGAAGTGGTACTGCGCTGATAATCAGGTGGTGCGGTGGTATTGCACTGGTGCGGAGGGGGTGCTGTGCTTATGCTGCGGTGGCGCTAAAGTGGTGCTGTGCTAGTGCTGAGTCATGCTGAGGTGGTGGTGCTGTGCTTGTTCGTAGGTGGTGCTGAGCTGGTGCTCAGGTGGTGTTGAGTGATGCTAAGTTGGTGCTGTGCTGAGGTGATGCCGCACTGATCCTGAGGTGGTGCTGTGCTGATGCTGAAGCGGGCTGCGTTGTTGCCAAGTTGCTGCTGAGGTGGGGCTGCTCTGGTCTTGAGGACGGGGCTGCGCTGGTTGTGGTGCACTGATGTGAAGGTGGTGCAGTGCTGATGCTGAGATGGTGCACGGTTCTCAGGTGACTTACTGCACTATTTTCATTTTATAATCTATGACATTTCTTTTCTGAAATTCGGTCTGCTTACAGTGTCGCAAACCATCTGAAGAGGATAAAGTGCAACACGTTGACAACCAAAACAAGTAAATAAACAAACATATAAATTGGCTTAAACACAACAGCACCATCATTAATTCATAGTAAATACAATTTTAAAGCTTAAAATAACTACGGGGGAGGGGAGCAAAGAGAAAGAGCGGCAACAGAAACAAGGGTTTTATAACACTTAGACAACAATCATTTACAATGCAATAGGTTCGCAATTGCGAGATTTTGAGCCAATAGGACAAACTTTGGCAAAAGCAAGACCTATTGTATTGTAGAGCAATGGTGTCCGTGAAGCAGGAGCCACGCTCACCAATAAAGTAAAAAAAACAAAAAACAGAGAGCGGTGTCCCTGAAGCGGGTGCCGCTCTCCACATTATGGTTAAAAAAAAAAAAAATGAAACTGAGCACGGTGTCCCTAAAGTGGGCGCCGCTCTCAAAATGCAAATTTATTTTTTTTAAAAATAAAAGGTGAAAGAACGTAGCCATTGTGCCGTGAGTGCTGTTTGGGTAGGGGCAGCCACTTTTAAAGTTAGAGCGGCATAGCGTCTATAGGAAAAGCGTCCGCCATTGTCCTGTGTGGGCGTGCTGCAAATACAAAAAAAGCAGCCGCCATTGTCCCCATTAGTGAATAAACAAAATAGTGCTCACCCACTTTTAACGAAGACGTTGTAACAAGCCAAGTAAAATGTCCAGTCGTTATTGGAGGTAACACATGCAGACAAGGTGGCACCAAGGAGGGACTAACAAGCCTATTTACGAATCAGAAGCCAGCATTTATGAAGGACAATGACACAAACCAATGACAAATATGGGCAGAGAGTGGGAGGGAGATTCCAGTGCATACTCCAATACAGCATGCCTTGCAGAGCGAGCAGCGCATGCGCGCTGCCCCTAGGCTCGACCTGAAAAGACAAGTGCCTCGTTTAAAGTCAAAATTACTATAACATTCCGTGTGCAATTGCAAGAGTATTGAACAACAGCCTATGAAAAAATCAGACTGTTGAGTTCTGGTTACATTGATATGCCTATCAATGTTAGCTAGTGAATGTAACTTGGTGTATGCAGAACACCGAGCTGACTGGAAAGGTTAGACTGCCTCATAGATCTCACGTTCTGTTTATCTCCCAGAAAGCTGATTTATGAGAGAGGTAATAAACAGTAAGTAACTTAGCTCCCTTGCAGGAGCTGGGCAGCAGCTGTGTGTGGAAGAGGGGGACAGACATCTGGCTGAAAACCTGTGGCGGCTACAGATCTCCGATCCCTGACATGTATCACCCCCTAATATTAAAATCTATCACTGAGCAGGCGCGCCCGAAAAAAATGAAAAAGCAGTGTTTTCTGGGGAGAGAGAGCTCTGAGGAGGGCTGTGCGCATAAATATGCAAAGGTGAAGAGCATGGTCTGCCTTGGCAGCTTGCAACCCGTTTAACTGACAAGCCATGCTATTAAAATTATGGATGGGTAACACAAATTATATTTTTACTTACACACGTGTGTTCAATCGATTGCATCGATATACCAACTTCCATTTGAAATGATCGCCTTTTCTCGCGCACACTGTGCTCGCCATGTGCCGCAAACATGCCTTGTATTTTAGAGATTAATTGGGGTGCCGCGCTGATAAATGGGAAATGCACGAACGTGCGTGAAGAGCTGTTCACAATTAAAAACAAGCATTGGCATAGCCAATAGGTCTCGCCTTTGGGACCTTATAAGTGTTTAGTTATCCAGCACAATATCCTTCGTTCAACAACATCAACTGTTGCATGGCTAAACACTTATAAGGTCCCAAAGGCGAGACCTATTGGCTATGCCAATGCTTGTTTATTACATGAGGCTGGCTAGGCAGCCCACGCTGTTTCTACCAGACCTAAAAGCTACACTTTTTATTGTGCATTGACACATGTTCAGTGCTGTTTACAACTGCAGTACAGTAGTCATATTCCACCATTAATCACCCTCAGTACCACCAATATTCGCCTTCAGTGGTCACAAGTGTACAGGCATGCAGTGTTACTCTGCCCACCCGTGTGACTGAGCTGTGTGTGTAGGGGGAGCAGTGCTTAATTTGAACCTGTGGTTTCTGGTGCTCAGAACCCTGCGCTTTTCATGAGCACCAGTTAAGGACAAATTAATTTATAGGGAGATTAAGTGATTTGCCTAGAATGACAGGATGTTGAGCCGAGGCTCCAACCAGGCTCCCCAGCTCCGAAGTCTGCTGCTCTGGCCATAACGCCACATCCTCTCCCCACGTTCATGTTTAGAGGTTGGTTCTGTTTTAGGCGGCGCTAACAGGATAAATCAACTGGTGCAAGCTGCTCCCTGACTAGAGCCCCCTGCATTTCATTACAAATGTGGTGTGGTGTGTAGCGGTGGTGGTGGCCGCATTCACAGAAACGCTGCCCCTGATATGGATCTGCCTTTAAAAGGAATAGAGTAGACCGACGCACAAAGAGTTGATGCTCCGGTATTCTCCAGACTGAGAGCATAAGCGTCCCCGGCTGCTGCTTCACAGCGGGGCTGACAATAGGCCATTGTCACTCGGGCTCTTTAGGGAACGGGCAGCTGCGCGCCCAACACAAGTGCACTCAAGATGTGGCAGCGTGTCTCAGAGGGCTGCACCTCAGCAAAGCTAGCACTGACACAACAAACCCGCTTGAATTCCGTGCCAATGCAATAAAAAAGTAAAAAATATGCACCGCAGCTATGACAAAAATGGACAGGATGGAACTACGGAAAATATTTGTCCTCTCACTTACAGACCAGGGTTAACACCGAAACCTCAGTGCATTATCCTCCTGAGCCAGATCTATATAACATGGTCAGCAGCAGTGAAAAAAAATCCTGCCACAAAAGAGAATACATTCAGCAAGACAATCAATACCTTTAGCAACTTCCCTTAAACACAGGTAAAATGCAACGTGGTCGCACACACAACACTCCCACAAATCACATGTGCTGTGCAGGTGGGAGCGGTGCAGGCATCTCTCTCATACACACACACACACACAAACACTCAAGGGTATATGAATCTCAAGGCCTGGAGCAGTGCTAGCTTCCCTCAGATCCATAACATGTAGGGCGCGGGTAGCAGCAGTATATGATTCCTACACACACCAGATAGGGACAACAATAATAGTTGCAG
Organism: Calotriton arnoldi; assembly: GCA_963921515.1. Taxonomy (NCBI): domain Eukaryota; kingdom Metazoa; phylum Chordata; class Amphibia; order Caudata; family Salamandridae; genus Calotriton; species Calotriton arnoldi. The sequence continues at coordinate 4,216,881 of CAWUFW010000332.1, forward strand.
CCTAGGATTTCCCCGACACACACACACACAGGCACAGGACCTACACCTCATCAGTGCTTAATTTGTGCAGGTGGTTACAGGTGAGGCCCACCCGCACTCATATCTTGGGATCAGCGCTTAGCTTTCCTCCACATAATTTGATCCAAAGTAAGAGAGAGAAAATCACAAAAGGAAGGGGGAAGGAGCAGGAGAAAGATGGTAAAGCACCGACAGGGGGAGGAAGCAGTGATCAGAAAGGATGTGGAAGAGTGTGGTAAAGAGGCAGGGGGTGTCTGTGGGTGCATTAAAGAGGCTATGCAGCCTTGGCGTACGTCATGTTTACTTTTGATATCATGAACTGCGGGGCTCTGAGCAAAACTTTGGGCCCTGGCACTTTTTATTTTACAAATTAAGCACTGCACCTTATCTACTTATTGCTGCCTCCTCCTAACACCCCCTTAACTTTTAATCCCTGACAGCACTTCACTGAATCACAGACCATTCACCGCTGGTAGTCATTTCATATTAGAAACTACCCTAACGCCACTGGCCATATTAGAATCATCCCTAGCCTCAGAGGCCTGTCATTGTGGGAAAAGCTAACCTTCACCATAAGAATGTGAACAGAAATGAGTAGAAAATGTTCCGGATATGTAGAGTTGCCAGCTATTTTTCCCTACTGCACTGGTGAGCGAGACAGGTCTGAGGCTCTTCCTACACGACGGAGCGTGCAGTGGAGGGAGGCAGTGCTGAGACTATGGTGCTCCAGTGTGCGGGGTGGGGGACAGACGTTGTGGATTTTTGTTGCAGGAGGGGGGGGCGCGTGGAACGACAGGCCGGAACGAAAGGGTGCGCAAACAAGGCTAGCCTATCACTGCTTCTTTTTCAGTGTCAGGGGAGACAGAATGGACTATGCATACTGTAATTTTCCTAAAACATTATTTAGCTGACGAGAATGCCGTCACCAAGCTTTTAATTTCGTGTTAGGTGTCCGTGCGCTTAAAAGATCAGTGTGTGTGGTATTTCCACCAAATATGCACCACCCGATGATTCATAGTAATGTGAGTGAATCACACCCCCTTCCCTTGCACCCCTCAAAGGGCAGCGGCCCATGACTCTACCTGCGCAGACCCGAGGCAGAGGCTGAGAGCCACCAGCAGACCCCGGCTCCCCTGCATGGCGTCTCCTTCGTCCGATGGGCTTCGAGGGAGAGCAAACTGAGCGAAGTTTCGCTTCAAGAGATGTCAGGATAATCCCCCTGCCAGGCCCCCACCCTGGCCAGCTAACTCCAATTGCTTCACAGTGCAGTAAGCGCAAGGCTGGCTCCTGGGCTCGGCCGGTAGGGAGCCAAGGGGGGCACGTCATTTTCACTAAAATGTTAGCATTTTCAAACTTCAGTACCACATCAGAATTGTCATGAGCATGCTGCGAGTTTGAGTTCTCCAGGGAATCGCGGTTCGTTTTTGAGTGTGTTTGCGGCCACATTTTCAGAATCTGCAGCCAGGGCACCGGGGTAGCATGGCGCATACAGAGCAACCACGTCGTAAAAAGTCTAACAAGGAAGAGCTTCAAGAAAAGAAAAACAAGCGCTGAAAGACAAGTGCCCCGGCGAGCGTCGCATACAGGAAGGGGAGTGGCCGCCTACAATAATAAACAAGTGGGAGGGGTGGGGAGAGTGCGGCCGAGAGCAGGGACACGCAGAGTTTACCTTGCAGGAGCGAGCGCGATAATTGCTAACACATGGCGCCGCTGCTCGCTCCCGCAAGGGAAACGCCAAACGTGCACGCGTTGCAATAGAAAGCAATGCAAAACGTGCACGTTTTTGGCCAAAATGCTGATCGATTCCAAAAGGTCCCCTCCTACGCAGCGCATGCGCGCTGCGTAGGCGAGACCTAACAAGGAAACAGAAAAAGAAGTCCAACGACGTAATGAAATTTAACGGAAGAGCATTTGCAATGCAATTTAATGGGTCTCGCCTTTGGTACCTAAGTATTTAGCCATGCAGCAAACTGTTGCGCTTTCAGTTAAAGTGTAAGGCAGCAGCTGCATCCTAGTGCTGGAATACACTACTATTGTCTGTGAGTGAGGCTGACACCTTTCGGGCAAGTTTGAGTCATATGTGGAGTGCGTAATTGGTACTTTTTTGTGGTTTTATATAGCGTGAACTTAAACTGCCAGCATTAAAGCTCTGTACACTAGATGCACATTTTCTACACGAAAACATACTTTTTTGTTTTTGTGGCATGGGAAGGTCAAATCCCAGCGACGGGTCAACTTCCTGTGATTCTAGGCAAATCACTTAATCCCCCAGTGCCATAAAAACAGAAAAATATGCTTTCAAGTGTAAAACTTCTGCTCCACGTGTAAAATGCTTTAAGGCTCTCGGGCTAAGTGTGCGCTATATAGAGCTGCAAAACACATACTAAGTACATACGCGCTTTACATGGTAGAAGAAAATGCCAATTTAAATGTCTGTCTCACAGCCACGCTATCAAAGCAAATGCTAGCTGTTATATTATAAATAACGTACAATGGTCTGTCCGTGTAAAATAAAAGATAGATGGTCACCTTAGCTCCAAGCTACTTAACTCAAAACTTGCCGTGGTTTTGGGTGCTTCATATAGAATGCAGTACTGCTGCTGTTCCTTCGTCAACGCGCGAGCATGAGGGAAGAGCTGTTCACAATTAAAACAAGCATTTGCGCGAGATTAAAGCTATTGGCATTGTGAATGACAAAATGCCTTTTATTTATGTGTTGGTTTTGAAAACAGATAAAAAAGGGAATTGTCATTTACAATGCCAGTAGCTCAAACTCTGGCAAATGCGAGACCGATTGCATTGCAAATGCTTGTTTTATTTGCCTTGGCATGAGGTGCACCAAAGCTCATGCTGCAGTCTTCTGAGCAGCGCTCCATGCACCAGCACTCTCTGCTTTTACAAAGTTAGCACTGACTCTATTCCACTTTTTTTCCCTGATGTCCCAGGCAGGGATTTCACAACCAACTGCAGGGATGACACTTTCACTGCGATGGGTAGCAATGTTATGCTGTACAAACTCTAGACACAGAGACATCGGTCCAGCACACAGACACACCCAGCATGCATCTGGGGTATAATTCAAGCAGAATAAAATATTTGTCCTGTGCACGAGCAGGACCTCCCAACTATTGATGTGTGTCAGGTGTTTTACTGCTGCGCCTGTAAAGCACACGCTCCCCCCGCCCTTCTCGGAACACTGGTTCCTCTCAAGATGTACTGGTGCGATTCACCAGGGGGAAGAAGCAGGGCTTTAAGTGGGATGAAAAAACTGGGGGGTCTCTCAAAGGGGCGTGGCCAATGTAATTAAGGGCGTTGCTTAAAAACATAAACTAAAAATCTGTGATTAGCATAGTGTGCCGCCCGACTGGTATTTTGCTGTTTCTGTCATTGCATCTAGATATATGTTACAACAAGTAACATCATACCTACAACAAGTCCGGACTATTGGCTTTGTCAATGGTTGTTAATTGCATAAGACCATGTGCCTGCTGTAAAAAAAAAAAAAAACGGGCCGCCTGTGCCAGGGCACAAAACAGAGCCCGATAGAGACCCGTTTCGAGGCCCCCCTTAAAAAACTGCCGGTGCTCAGACCCGGTGAGACCCGGCCCACTTAAAGCCCTGGGAAGAAGTGTGTATATCGGACAGAATGCACTACAGAATAGGTTGTGGTTCACACGTGCAATTTGCGAACGGTGTAACTTGATCCCCCATGGAAATGCAGGCAAGTCAAAAGGAAGTCACACACCACAGAACAATACTTGCGATGAACTGGGCTCCAAACATCAGTAATAAACAAGCATTTACAATGCAATAGGTCTCGCAATTACATTGTTTTGAGCTATTGGCATTGTAAATGTTGTTTTGTTTTTTTCCCTTCGTGAAGCATTAATTAAATGGTGTAATGCAAAATGGCAATAGCTCACTTTGTTGTCATTGCAGAAATCTATTGCATTGCATTTGTACTAGTGTGAGTTTTGTATTGTAAATGGTACTGGCTTTTATTAATGTATAATATACACATACACGTGTGCGCGCGAGTTTATATACATATATATATATGTCAGTGTTTGTATACATAAATGTGTGTGCATGTTTATATACATTCATATCTGCGCGGATGTATCTGATGAGCCTTCTTATTTAGGGAAATGCTGCATGTATGCTTAGAGGGTGGGGGGATGGCTCATCATGATGATAACCATGAGTATTCAAATTTTAGGGGCGAGGTGTGGGAAGTTTTGGTTCTCTTGGCGTGGGATGTGGCCTAACCTAACTGGTTAGTTTCGGTGCGGTTTGGTTTTATTTCGTAATCATAATTTCACCTTAACTTTAATGGAACATCTATCTGTTACATAGTCAGGGTCACTGGAATTGTGATTCAACAGTCGCAGCCTTTTCCGCATGATTATTGCAGTCATGGACGTGCCGCATTTGCCACATAAAATCTGCAGTTCACACAGCAGATGAGTTTAACAAGAAATGTTTCTAGCTCAAACGGATCTAAAGTTACCAGAATCACAGCAACGTGTTGCCATGCACTGTAGTGTAAAACCGTATGCAAAGGTTGACTGGTAATTTTTCTGTTGCTTATTACTGTATTTGAAGGTTAACCTGGTACTGAGGTGAAACCTTTGCTAGGCGATGATCACGTGAAAACGACAATTATCAAGTAACACTATCATAAAATGTTCTGCATTGACATGCATAGCTTGCCTTCCTTGCCGCATAATTTGGTCCTCCACTATTGCATAATTTCAGCGGCCACGTATATAGCTGTTAATGCAGGCATTAAAACTTTTGGGTAGCTTGTTTCTTAGCGTTTCACACTACTCGTTCATTGATAAGCGCTGCGAATAAGATGTTAACACTTACGCGGAAGGGTTTGTCATATGCATTACGTTGCTTGTATGGGCAAGGAACACTCAACTCACTGAGCCACCCTCTCAGCCTCTGAACTTTGGCACATGGAGACAAAGTAAATATTTAGTAGGAGGAAGCGCCTGAAGAGAGAGTGTATTTGTCAGATAGCATTATCATTCAGACTTGTTTTTATGTAGTGTGTCTGACTGCCTCGTACTTTTTATGGCACTGGCGTGAAAGGCGTGCACGCTGCTTTTGATAGTGTGCGAGAGGCACTTAATTACAGGGCGGGCCTAGTATAAAGTTCACAGGAGGGGTGGGGGCTCGTGAACAGCGTTGTGTTTGCAGGGAGTTCTGAAGAACGACTCGGCTTCCGCCCCCGGGACGCCTCCACTCTTGACTGCCCAGGTTACCAAGGGAGCGTTGCATGTTTTCCGCCTCCTCCTGCGCAGGGTGTGTTGGGTCACCGTGTGGCCGGACTGCAGACCCATTAGTCATCCGGGAACATGTGGTGATGTCCCAGGAACGTGCTGTGTGGGGGAGGCGGGCAGGGGCCACTTACCATGCTGGCCAGACACTGGTATCCCCGCCCGCGTGGCTCATGCCGACTCCATGCCTCTGTGGCCCAGTTAGTGCATGGGAGAGTACCAGCCCCTCCCCCGTGTGCTTCGAGGGTGGGGGGACGGCTTATCATGATGATAACCATGAGTAGTTAATTTTTAGGGGCCAGGGGTGGGAAGTTTTGGTTCTCCTGGCGTGGGATGTGGCCTAACTTAACTGGTTAGTTTCAGTGCGGTTTGGTTTTACTTCTTAAACCTAATTTCACCTTAACTTCTAATGGAACATCTATCTATCATATAGTGAGGGTCACTGGAATTGTGATTGAACGTTCGCAGCCTTTTCCACATGATTATTGCAATCATGGACGTGCACCTCAGAATATCTTTACTTAAGAACACATACCATAGAGGGGCAGCAATGGCCGCCCATCCATCCGCGCCTCACTGCAAACAAGCGCTAGTAACGCAGAGATGCACTGAAAACGCGCAAATATTTGGAAATCTTGCAAAGCCTTTGGCAGCTATCTAGTGATCTTTCTTTTTGTAACAAATGTCTCAAATGAAGCCGGGCAAGAGAGCCGAAGAACAGGTGATCTGCCCAAGATCACATCATTTGGTGAAGTAGAAAAGCCAGGATCAATACTGAAGTATACCAGACCCAGGGGCATGAACTTTACAACTATCCCACATCATCCCACTCTGCTGTCTATTTATGGAAACAGGGTTATTTTAGCTCGGATGTAGGCGCACAAGAAATAAGTGTTATGCGAACTCATTCTACCGATGATAATAACAAAAACACCTCTACTACAACCAATAAGTATGCAATAACATTAAAACCACCCCCTCGCTAGTACTCCTACCAATTAGACCGATACTAACAACATAGTTATTAACTGGAACAACATATGATTCACATATCCAGCTCCCTGACACAGCTCCCTCGTGTGAAGCGCTGTGAACACCACGTTTTGTAACCGGATGCATGCACTGCAAGGATTGTCTGTACAACCGATCAGCCGTCCACAGAGACATCAATCCGGTGGGACTGGCGTGACCTTTCATCCTTCCGAGGTCGATAAAACACTAGGTCCATTAAGCGGGCTTCTGATGAGGGCGCCTATTGTGCTTCTGGGAGGCAGCAAGACCTGGCAGGAAGTGTCACTTAGGATCCTGATTTTAACATTACCCCTTAGTCCATTTATTCGCTACAAGCACCCCACTGTCAAGCCCCTGCCCCAAGCACAGATATACAGCCTACACACGTCACAACAAGAGCAGTGACAACAAGACGGGCACGCGCACGAAAGTAAACCCTGCAGCCTGCACTCTCACTCGCGGCGCTTTAAATAGCGCACCATTCCATTAGCTGAAGTCACAACCTATTCAGGGGACAAAAAACCCTCCCCCGCACAACTCTTCCCACCCACAAAGACCGCACACGTTGAGAAAAAGGTGGTCCACAGACCACATCACTGCTTGTGAATCGGAGAAAACCTGAGTTTAAAGCTGGATTTTCTTTAAAAAAAACAACAACAAAAAACACTGTGATCCTGGGCAATTCACTTAATTTTTGGCGCCGCTGTTCGTGTGTGTACCAACATAATCTTTTAAACACAGCCTGTACACCAGGACTAGACGCCATGCAACACATGCCCAGACCCTTCCCAATTACCTCCAGTCAGCAGACATTTCGTAAAATCGCACTCCATTTTCCCCCCCAAAACTGAAACGTTGCGATGACCGGCATTTCAACAAATATTCGCTCCACATTTCATTAAAAACAAACAGTTTATATTTAACTACAAGGTGTGTGATGCACATCGCCCATACATTTAGTATCAAACGCGTTCAACACTGACAACATACTGCAGCTGTAATCTATACACTTTAACACCAGTTACCCATTCCCGAAGTCCAGTACCATAGAAGCGAAAAGCTCCTCGGCTGGAGGGTCCCCCAGTCACCACGCACGTGCCCAATACAAATACACACCTTTACATACGGGACTCGACACCAACATCGATTCTGACCACTTCAAGAGAAAATGAAGTTTAGACCCGAAATTAAATAAGAAGTGAACGTGATCACAGCAGTGAAAAGTTTAAATATGTGCACTTTGGAGGTATGAACACTTCATTGCAGTACTTGTACCAACAGATTACTTCTCACCTGCAGCCCTCTGCCCCCCCCACACCTCCCTGCACACATGTTTATACACAGGGTATGCTCTGCGGTGTCTGCACCGGCATTGTATATCTTAGGACGGCACTGGAACGCGGTGGAAAGGCAAAGGGTCGGGAACGGCTGACAACTTGCGAGAGAAGTTATCATCCGCGTCTCGCATAACATGGAGGAAAATGTTTGGATGCCTACTGACAAAGATAATTGGTCCTCGAGGTATACACGTGTTGCAGGCACCCGAATCGCAGCCCAACAGATTAGCATACCAAATAGGCCAAACCAGACAACTTCCAGTGGTGAACATTGCCAATGGAGTCGCTGTAACAGGATCATGGTAGAGCGGAAATGCCGTCACATGCCCATGATAACAATACAGGAACATACATTGCTCAGTTATTGCCCCGAACCATGGTCCTAGGGCTTCTAAAACAAGCGCTCGCCATTGCGGGAAGGCAGCCGCTATTTATTTTTGCATCGCGCTTTCACTTTAAGTGAAAGCACGATGGAAAAATAAACACGCGGCGCCCTGTCTCCTTTTGGGACGGCCCATCCAGACTGGATCTCACGGCTTGTTTATATAACACGCCTCCTTGAGATAAGAAATTGCTTCACGACAGCCGTGAAGCAGGCGATCCAGTCCGGAGGGGCCGTCCCAAAAGGAGAAAGGGCAGCGGCAAAAAAACCTCATTTCCAATGGCAGGCCACCGTTTAGCATAAACGGTGACGCCGGCCAATGAAAATGAGGGGCGGGGCTTCAAGCCCCCTTCTCAAATCTCCTCTCTCACAATAGATCTCGCCAGAGCGAGCAGCGCATGCGCGCTGCAACGCTAGGCGAGACCTAAAAACTAAGTTACGCACCAGCGATGTTTGCCTGGCTGGAGAAAGAGTCAGCAAAATCATAACAAGGGGGAGGGTTAAAAGGAAGGTCTTTTAGTCCAGCTGGATACTCGTGAAACGCTTTATAGGTAAACATGAGAGACTGCCTAATAAGATGCTGCTGCGCAAGACGCCACTAGTTATCCACACACAGAAGTTAGGAGGCATTCTGTGAATGTGCTGGACAAATAAGAAATCACCTGCCAGAGCCAGTCCTGTAGTCCTCGCACAGGTAAAGAGCAAGCAATGCTAAACAGCAAGCGAGATTAGGTTCAGGAGACCTCCCGCTGCACAATGCAGGCCTCTTGTACACAAATACACAAATCACTGCCATAATGTAGTGTAAACATAGGTGATTATGCAGGCAGTGCAGTATGCGGGTTGGGGACTGCTGGCAGTGTGGAAGATCAGCTATCTAGGTAGGAGCAGCAGTCCTGGACCCAAACCCCACCAGGGCTTCTCACCGAAGGTGCGCCTCTGTTGGAAGGGCAGATCGGACGACATGGCTTCGGTTCTGGGCTCACTAGGATAGGCTCGACACACTCGTGCTGACGTCACACCAACTTCCCTTAAAAGGAAGGAGAGTCACAACATCCCTTACAGGGGAGTGCATGCATGCATACATCCCCCAAAAAGGGGAGGAGAACCAACTCTCCTTAAAGGGAAAGAGATATACAACACAAGAGAAATGCATATGTTTTATATTTTTCAATTATCCACATCGTATTTTTAAATTGAGGACCTGCCAAATAGAAAGCAATCCAAAGCTCCGTATATGAAAGGAAACACGTGGATCCAACGTAAAGTTAATAATGTACTAAGACACCCTTTTAAGGTCGGGCTTTTAGCACGTCATGTACATACAACACAAAGAGAGCGGAATGACTCCCGATGGGCGTAATCATCGGTCTCTTAAAGGAGGATATTACTCCCAAATGCATCACAGAAAACAAAACAGTGATGAAAGAATAGAGAAAATGGAGGCTCAAGTTTAGCTTAAACAAAACCAAAAAGAATTGACAAAGAAAAGATAAATTTTGTATAAACATGAGCGCTTACTGAGAACAAGTTCTAGCGTCCCGCGAGTACTGCGTGGGGCGGCAGGCACCCTGTCAAAGTGAAAGTGCGCTGCTAATACAAAAAAGCAGCCGCCATTGCTGGCGTCCCGCGAGTGTGCACCACAGCAGCCCATGAAAGAGTAGCTTACTGAGCATGCCTGATTATTGCATATGGCCTCCAGGAGAGTAAGGCCCTGGAGCGGACAGCGTGCACTGCAGCCGGAGGCTAAGAAGCGCCCCTGAGGGAACGTGCATAGCAGCACTGTCCGGCGAGGCACTGCCAACAACAGGCTAAGGGTCTGCCGATTGCGGGCCTGCACTGAGGCGGACAGTGACCATGGCAGGTAAGTGCACCCAGTACCTTGTAGAGCGAGCTTGAATACATGGGGAGTGAGCTCTGCCACTTCAGTTATTCCCCACGTTGCTTGCAAGTTTTAGAGTAGACAATATGTTGCGCTGAACTAGAGGGAGGGGGGGCAGCATAACTTGCAGAAGAAAGACACCAGCACCGAGAGAGCCAGTCGAGGAGGAGCGGTGACTTTAAGAGGCGAAAGGAACGAGAGACAGAAAGGGGGCAGAGGCACGGAGAGAAGAAATGGAGACAGCCAGAGGCAGCGGAGGGAGTAGGAGTCAGATAGAGACAGAGGGGTGGTGGCCGACCAGGAGGAACCGAGAATGCTTGCAATGGACTAGGCTGCAATGGGAGGAGGAGCCATCGCACGCTGTGCCAGGAGAAAGCGTGAACGTGTTGCGATGGTCAAACAAAGTGAACAATGAGTGAAATCGCCTAGGAGGGAGCCATGTTCCTAAAGGAGGGACAAAGCACCAAAAGAAAGGCAGCATTTCCGATTGACACATATAATAACCAATGGCAATCGTTGAGCTTGTTTCAAGCCCATATTGTATATACATCAGGTCTTGCAGCAGCGCATGCGCGCTTCCTAGGCTCGACCTAAAAAACTGAAAAAAAGTCCAATGACATAATGAAATTAAACCGAAGAGCAATACTACACGTAACGGGCCAGTCGCCAGGGACGGGAACCACCCACCGAAAGACGGGACAAACTATACAATTAACCACTGAAAGAAAGGGAATTTTTAAAAGCATGCAAAGGAACCAATGGGAAGGTGTGATCAATGCCCATAGAAGAGAGAGTGCATGTCTCAGAGAGCAGCGCATGCGCGCTGTCTCAGGCTTGACCTAAAAATGGACATGTGCCAGAGTCCTCCATTGCAAATAAGGGTTTTTATGGGAAGTATAAGCTAAACAGCAGAGGCTGACTTAGAAGGCTGAACCAAATCCAAACCTTTCGCAGATGCATATTCCACAAACAGTGACTGTGAAGTTGTAGTTAAGATCCTATTTCCATTGAACCTGCTTTTTTGGTTTACTAATAACATTAGGCCTTTTGACGGATGTGCACAAAATGTGGCAGAGGCTTGGCTCACCTGGCCACGTTTCGGTATCTTAACTTTCGTGAGATCCATCTGGGGGTGGTAAAGTTCATATTGGGGTCAAAAAAGAAGGGTTTTACGCTCTATCTCTCTTAGAAGATTTTCCTTCCTCTTCTTGTGTTCGTTCCTTCTCTGGAGCAAAGCTCCTTTACCATTCTTTTGATTGGATGAATTGTATCCTTCACTGCTTACATTCTGGAAACATTTTTTTTTCTTGTGCTTTCAGCACTCCATGGGAGTGCATGCATTTTCTTACTCTCTTCTCTGTTCCATTGTGTGCTTCCTACTTCGCATCCCCACACATGCTCTTCGTGTTGCCTTCCCACCCTCTAGCTTATCTGTTGCATCTCCTACTCCTCCTGTCCCTTTTCAGCGTGTTTAATTACTATCCCCCTCCCCAGGGCTCTTCCTTTGCTTCCCTATCATGCACACTTCTGTCATTGGCGTGGACTTTCTAACTCCTGCCCCGCACCCCGCTCCTTTCCTCCATGCATCCTTTTATGTTTCAAGTTCAATTTACCTTTTTAACATTTTGGCAGGGCCTGGCAGCAGCAATTTTTTACCAGAAAGTTCCTTACCTTAAATGTGTACATACTCTTTTTTTGTTGTTGCTTCTTTTAGATACAGCTCCATCTTGTAATGGTAAACTAAAACAAGCATTTGTAATGCAATAGGTCTCGCATTTACGAGAGTTTGAGTTATTGGCATTGTAAATGACAATAGCTTAAACTCTCGCAAATGTGAGACCTACTGCATTGCAAATACTTTTTTTTGTAAAAGCGTCGCATGCTGCGCTTTCACGAGCCGCGTCTAAAGAAATGGGCGTGGTCTCCATTAACGTGAAAGCGCGGCAAGGGGCGCTCCTATACAAAAAAAGTGAATAAATAGGGAAAAAACATGCGGCTGCTTTCTGCGCCGCAACTAAAACAAAGGCGCAGCCGCCACTGTGGCGTGCCGTGCTATAAATTTTTTTTTATAATAAAGTGTTAGGGGAGAGTGTGTCTTGCCTGCAACAGCAGGCATGTGAAACCATTTAAAGAAATTGTGCTCGGAGGCTGTAATTAAAGCCCACCAAGTAACAACACAAGTAAGAGGGCCAGTCCTTATGGGAGGACACAAGATGAGACAAGGCAGTATTAATGAGGGACTACTAAGCCCATAGACCAATGAAAGCCACAGTTTACAAAGAACAATGACACAGGCCAATGAAAATTATGGGCGGAGAGTGGGCGGAGCTTCAAGTCCATACCTGAATACAGCATGCCTCGCAGAGCAGCGCGTGCGCTGCCCAGGCTCGACCTAAAAAGTGGTTGCCGCATCATGATACAGAATAGCACTGGTAAAAGCATTGGCAAAGTCATAAGGCGAGACCTATCGGCTTTTGTAATGCTTATTTTTAAACTCTATACTCTTGTGCACATCCAAACTAATAACCGTATTCTTTTTGATGCATATTAAGGAAGTGATAGACTTTATTTTTGCTTAAACCACTATATGTAACCCATGAACCTTGGATACAATGCACATTTCTGGCTGTGCATTTAATTTCTAAATGCTACATTCAGCAAGTAACACTTATAAAGAAAACAAGCATTGAAATGAAATGAAATTCGTACTTGTAAAGCGCACTGCTACCCCAGCTGGGGTTTCCTGGCGCTGTACGCATACCGCTGTGGAACCCTTCCTGGCTTTTCCCTGTGAAATGTCCACTCCTGGGCACCCCCAAGGTGAAATCAGGCATCCCAGCGCTGGTGGGGCCGTTGTGGAGATTAAGCAAGCTATTGCCCAGAGTTGCAGAGTGGGACCCATGATTAGAATAGGCACCGAGGCGAGAATTATCAGGTCCGAGGAAATTGAGCCCAAGACCTGCCGAGGCGGGAATTGAACCCTGGTCCCGGGCCAGATCTCTGCATCAGGGTCTGCCGCTCTAACCATTGAGCCACACTTCTCCACACTCCATGACAAAGCCAATAGGTCTTCCCTATGCAAGAGCTATTGGTTTTGCCAATATGTTTTTGCAATGTTGTACACAGAGTGGCTGCTGTTCAGCATGGCTAAAAGTTGGCTGCTGTTCAGCATGGCTAAAAGTTAGTGGGTTAAAGGAGAGTGCTGTGAAGTGAAGTGTCATAAAGTGAAGTAGAGAGGAGTGTTATGGAGTGGCGTAGAGTGGCCTGGAGTGGCTTACAGTAGAGTTGGGAGGAGTGAAGTGGAGTCTCATAGAGTAGCATATAGTGTTGTGGGGGGAGTAGTGTGTTGGAGTGCAAGGGCATAGAGTTGAGTGGCATGGAGTCCCCAGACCCAACAGCCAAGAATACATATGAGGGGTGTCACACTCCAAATCTCACCCCATGAAGCTACACCCCGTCCCGTCCCACCTGGGCCTGGTTGTTCTCCCTAGAAACTCATGACTACAACACAATGGCGTGCAGATCCTGGCCTGGGATCACATATTTGAAATGTATTTTCACTGGACACACTTTTCTATTGTCTGTGCTACGGGAAGCCTTTATGGTAGAGTTGGCAAATCGGTGAATGTAAGCAGGGCTCCATGGCTTCAGTCCTCGCTTTATACAAATCATTTTATCAAGTGACTGACGGCTCCATGTACTTAGCCAGTGTTGCAAATAGAGTTGAGTGCGCCAGCAAATTAATAAGGCGAGCCAAGTCATAGCCCTGCCTAGCGTCTGGCTTGGCTGTGAGAGCCCATGCATGAGCTAAGCTATGAACATATTATGCATGCATATAGTGTAACAAACATAATATAAAACTATTATACAGTAGCTGCAAAATTAAAAAAAGTGCATTTCTTTAACATGCGGAGACGTTTCACCTTAGTACATTATGCCCCTTATGTAAAACTAGCAACTGTCTGCAATCTTAAACAAGCATTTACAATGCAATAGGTCTCGCAATGACATTGTTTTGAGCTATTGGCATTGAAAATGTTAGTTTTTTTTTTTTCCTTCGTGAAGCATTAATCAAGAAACGGCGTTGTAAATGACTGTCTTTTACTCCCTGTTGATAATGTTCAATTGTACATCCAATCAGACGGAGCGGAGGAGCACATTGTGTTTGGGACCAGTGAAGGCTGAGAAGCAGTGCTGCGAGCGCAGTGCACCAGGAACATGAGACGCCCTCAGTTTAACACCTTGAAGCCCTGGTGCACTGCGGACACACCGGTCTCGTTGGGCGACTCTCTGGCCAGGATTTTGTTTGAAACGGAGGGTGGGGCAGCCGGCTGGACGGGATATTCAGGTCGGTGCGCTCACTCGAGGAAGTAGAAGTAATTCAGCGCTCGGAGCAGATCTCGGTGCTGATATATATCCGCCCAAGCTCGTGCGTGAGATGTGCTAGCCTGAAGGCCGAGTCTGGGCACGGCTGCCAAGTGGCGCGTTGCTTAGCAACACCTTCAGGTAGTCCAGACTTTGGGAAGCAGCAGACTGGTTCACAGAAGTCCTCTGACTCCTCTGGGATACCCGGGGTCCTGAGGGAGCCCCCTGAATCCTGAGGGGCACACGCCCCCAAAGATCTCTTTAGTGATCGGGCTCTGTGCGTTCTGTGTAAGCCAGCGCTACCTTTACTTAACCCCTCGCTGAGGCACTAGGCAAACTATGAATAAAGATCTATAAACAAAACTTCGCTCCGAGCACATGCACCCGTCGATGGAACGGTTTAGTACATCACAGATCTATGTATTCAGCCACCTACAACCAAACCTCAACCACGGGCTCTAAAAGGCAAGTCCACTCGGTGCCAACACGAGGGCCGGGCAGCGAAGGTTTCAGAGTGTTAGCCCCAGGTTACCAGGAGACTCGAGCTGGGTTGTTAACGGGAAAGCTTTTAAATCGACATCTGAAGCATGAACTGTTGACTCAGCCCTGCGAGGATCTGATACAGTCACCCGACGTTTGCTCACAAAACTCTGAAGCGCAGCTCGCCTCAAGGCGCTATGCTTCTGTTAAAGATGCGTCTCGCCTGATGGGTCAGGGCTCTCGCACCAGTCGGATATAAGTGGAAACATTATCCAGCTATTTTGATCATTTAACACGTTTTGATTAAAAATGACCCCCCCATTATAAAACAAGAAAAGAGCGCGCGCCTCGGAGCCCAGGGCCGCAGACGCTACGCTGAAGGCCTGGGGTGCTGCGCCGCACACGGAGCTCGCTGTGGTCATGGAGACGCCCTGTTACCTTTCTGTGGGCTCCTCAGACTGGAACAGCGCCCGACTCGAGCACTCCAGAGCCGGCCGGTGTGTGCCAAGACGCCTGACACACCAGGAGGGCGCGGCCCTGCCGCGCCTGGACAGGAGATGTGCACGCGTATGGTGCGAGCAGGAGTTGTGATAACGCCGCGAGCCGTATGCGTGCACATCTCGAGCAGCGAGACCTAAAAACGAAAGGAAACCTCCAAAGCGAAATTCGCAGCAACGCGGAGGCCGAAGGAGGATGCTGTTCCGCTCGTCCTGCCTGCTGTTCGTATTAATAAGCGGAGACTAGATAACTGGGACGGAAAATAACAGCTCTCGCGACCTTTAGCAAGCACGAGCACAGCGCAACTCGCTGTGCCAGTACAGAAAAAGAACACATGGACGATGCTGCCCCAAAATAAACCGCCAACGACCTGAGGATAAGGAGAATGACCTTTGGGGTTTACAAGTTCCACGGTAAGTTGTCTCATTAAACGTTTTATGTGTACGTTTCAAGGAACAAGCTATTTTGTGCACTTTATCTGAGGCGCCTTAGTTTTTCTTTTTTAAACAACTGAAACCCCTTCGCCTCCAACTATAATCCATAACATGTTGCGTTGGTGACCGGTCAGTACCAATTAAGGTCAACCGCTTCCCAGTTGCAGTTGATTTTCACCCACTGAGGGTGTTAGACCCGGACAGACAATCATGCAGGCTGATGCACAAGAAAGCATCAATTGCTTCATGTGACAGTTTACTACAGCCAGCACATCGGAAGAGAGTGACGAATAAAGCTCTTTTACCACCGCCAACGACTTTACAATAATCAGCAAGTAGCTCAGTCTGCCATTGGGGCAAAAAAGTACTCAAATTAAAAATAAACAGTCGACATGGTGATTATTTGAATATACATAAGGTTTGTGCCTAAACGCAAAACTTTACTTTACAGCTGCTACAAGGCGTCATCTTTGTTAACTGAAGCAGTCGATTGGCCTGGCCTTGTTCTGCAAGACACCCTGGGGACATACCGAGCACATTTAAGACGAGGCACATGCGGAAATTACATTTCTTTCCACTGGGGGCTACTCCGCAGGAAAATAGAATACTATCGTAAACCATAAATTCGTAACAACTCGAGCAAGTCCACATATTCAATAAAAGGTACGTCGCCCCACGTTGTTTTCTTTTTATATTTAAGGCGTCTGTTGCTATAACTGTGGGGAACAAGCTAACACATCGGGTACACTCAAATGTAGGATAGATGTCATTTATTTAAAACTTGAATGGCTGCTTGCAGGCCCTGCCGCGCCTGGACAGGAGATGTGCACGCGTATGGTGCGAGCAGGAGTTGTGATAACGCCGCGAGCCGTAAGCTTCGGCACAGACAGTTGATGTGCACGCGTACGGCTTGCGGCGTTATTACAACTCCTGCTCGCACCATGCGCGTGCACATCTCCTGTCCCGCTTCCGACCAAAAGTCGGCAACAATAGATCTCGCATAGCGAGCAGCGCTTTGCGCTGCATCGCTAGGCGAGACCTAAAAAAGGATTGAGCTCACCTGAAGGATTGACAACAGAAGGCAGTCACCGTCACATGTGGAAGTGCAGGTCTGGTTCTGTTCTGAGCTAGGACCCTATTAGGGTTTGACTGACAGGGGCTTTGGAGCATGAGAAGCACACAAACCCCTGCTCAAAATGTTGGCTTCTTTTGGCCTAGCGGAAAGAGGTCATATCTGAACCTTTGAAGATTTTCTAGTTTCTGCTCGAATTGTCAAGCATGGCTCCTCCTCCTGCTTTTTTCGTCCTTTTTGAGAAGTTTGTACAGCAGCAGGTACATGCCTGCCTTTAAAAAAGGTGCATGGTTATTGCTCAAGTTACCAACTCCCATTACTGCCCATATGGCATTATTTTACACATTTGACACCATCTCTACCTTGTGCATGTTAACATATGTATCATGGTGCCTTCTCTGATGCCCACACCCCTTTTCTTTGGTTTACATGCGTGCAGCACCTGCTGTCCCTCTGGCTAGGCTGATGCTGTGTAGCTGCTACATGCTTTAGTACTACATATAATTTTAATTTGTGTGCCTCTCACTCACACACCCTCTATGTAACTGGTAGATGCAATCCCCAAGACAAGATATAAGCACCTGTCTGGTGATTCGTGCATTACACCAACCTGCTTCCCACATAGGGCCACTACAAAAACAACCCTCTGCCAACCATGCATTCTCCCATTGTGCAGCTTGCTACCCGTCCTATAATGCACTTCGTCTTCCCACAGTGGGGTACGTAACACTATGCAAATGCTACAAAACAATAATAGTTAATAGAGCAGCAGTAAATGATAATCTGTATTACTGGACTGCTCCTCTCCCTGTAAGTAGTCCCCGTTAGTGCTAGAAGAATGGTCCATGATACAAAGCTGCCAATCTCCTAACGCAATATGGTAATCTGGGTCTGTTTTGTAGGCCCGCAGCCCTCAATGTATCAGGCCCCAGAATTTGCAGCGATCATTGATTTTAATTGCTTCAGACAGACAGCACTAATTCTAACCGCTGACAAATCTTTCATAAAGTTGATTCTGAGGTTTTAGTTTGCAGCACTAGCAAAACTGACACACACCGTCTTCACTAGAAACCTGGATTACAGAAACACCAAGTATGCCAAAATCAGCAAGCAGCTCACCAGAAGGCTACAAACCATCAGGATTTTGGCATGCAGAATTCCCCTCAACCTCCCATGCAGCACTCACATTAAGCTGTACCTCAAAGAGCTCTATGGGCTCTTGATCCACAAAGGCGCACAGTTCAAACTCCTCACTCACATCTTCAAAGCACTACAAAGTATTGGCCCTTCCTACCTTAACAGTCACATCTCCTTTCACAAACCTTTCGAGACCTCCACTCAGCTGGACTCCTACTTACACACATTCCACGCATACAAAGAGCCTTTTACATACACTTCCTTTGCCCCGGAGAATGTGGTGCCAATATACCAAATCATTCATCTAACATAATTATTCCTGCTGATCTTCCCGCTTCTGAAACAAGTTGGCAATAAAATCTCCAGTAATTCTGATGAAGGGGGATGGATAGCTCTGCACCAGGGAGGCTATTTCAACTAAGGACAGATTGTTGCTGGCTTAAGAAGATGTGGGGAATAAGAGACATTACGCATTAAAAAGTTAATGTTATTAACAGTTGTATTTGTAAAACTGATCTTGTGCCACAACACCCTTGGTGGAGGTTTAGATCACATTTCCGTGATGTCAATTATAAGAAGTTTCAAGACCCACCAGTCCTCTGCTTGACCCATCTGTCCCTTATTTGCAAGCATCGCCTGGACAACACAATTAATTCCGAGTGGGTCCAGTTCCACGTCCTAGACTCTTATTCATTTATTTATAAAGTTTTATATAGTGCGAACATGACCCTTGCAGGTATCAGAGCGCTTTGCAATATTCAAGGCAACATGTATAGAAAGAACAACCTCATCCAGGAGGGATAGGCTATGGGAGAATCCCCTTGAGAGAAAACAACAGGTTTCCAGGCAGACAACAACCAGTAAAACAACATAAAACATAGACATACCGATAACATGATAGGTCTTGAATAATTCCAGCAAGCCATCCCCTTCCACTCCAGCACTTGTGTGCGGATGCCAGCAATAGTCCCTGATACGAGCTTGAGATTTGCTTGCTGATTGCTAGTTAAAGTTATGTTGGATTTTGTTCATGGGATCAAGGTGTCGCCCAGGGTGACTCAATGGTTTGATAATCCATACATCTTCTACATTACTCTTTTATGTCAGTGCTCACATTACTTCTGGGGGTGACTAACCATTCTCATCTATTCCCAGCTGTTTTACTTTGACTACAAGAAGGTATCTATCTCATTTGACGCAAGATCTTCCAGGCCATGAAAATTCAGCGACATACCACTGTGTGCCCCTACCATGGAGCGGTCATTTAGACGAAGGGTCTTGACACTTTCTTTTTTAACAGTGAACCCATACCTTCAAGCTGGCGTCTTATTTATTGTAAATTCAATCGTAAACCTGTGTTTTTTCTTGTAATACACGTTAAACTTTTTCTCTGCGTCAAGTCGGATAACGTGAAGATACTCGGATTATATTGTTCAGGTTGCTTTAAGCTTTTTAACTGCCTTGGCACATTACCTGTTAATGATTATAAGGTTGAAGTTTATATTATGATTGTCTTCTGAGTCCTAAATAGGCCAGAAATCAATCTCAAATTTAACCCAAGTTCTCTCTGAAGCCTTTTGCCTAGTACAAGTATATTTATGGGACAAGTGCCCTCACTGAGGGGTTTAGAACGGGTTGTGTTGTTATTGCGGTTTACATAGACAATGACCAATTAGGAAGCTGTGACATCATTTCCTGATACACCACCTTACCCAGCTTTTTCAGAGCAAGTGGTAACCTGCTTAGCGATAATAGGGTGCTAACTTCAGAGGCACTAAATGGTCAAATGTCCCCAACTCATGTCTCTCAAAATGGCAAACAACCCTTGTTGTATTTCTGTGCCTTTTTCTCCACATCTGTGTTACAGGCCTTTACGTTGCAAAGTTAACATATAAATGACATAAGTATTTGATTTTCATGATGCCACCAGTCTGGTGATTCAAGGAAGGATGAGTAAAGCATCCAAATGGCACAACTGGAACATAAAGTGAAGCATGTAAGGCAGCCAGGAACACAACCACGGCATTAGTTGGAAAGTACGCTCAAAAGTGCTGTGCAACTTATCGAAGTCTGTAACGGAAGAATCAGACACATCCTGGCTGCCTTACATGGGAAGCGCTGAGTGCTGTGCAATGGAGGTAGGGAGTTCTTTAGTGGGAAGTCCTGTGGGGGAGTGCTGTGCTCAGACGTGACAGTATTGTGCCACAGCCGTATGAGCCTTACCATGTGCTTGGAAGCGGTGTCCATGTTTCTCAGATTGCTTGTGTTCTACAAGGATGGTGACTAGAGTAATGGCAGGAAAAAAGATAATGGTCTGCAAGGGTAATGGCCAGTCCTGTGCCAGAGGGAGGCACACTGCTTCCTCAAGGGAGTGGTTGGTTGTGCCATGGAGATCCCAGTATTGTGCCTGAGAGGTATTCAGTGCTGTAGATGGGGCTGTTACTCCGCTAGAGGCGTGACACTGCTGTGCCAGAGAACCAACCCAGATGGCACCCAACTTTAACTTAGAGTGTCTTCTTGTGAGACCATCTTTAAACTGAAAATCTGTGAGCCTCTTATGGAACAAGGTACGCGCTCAGCATCTTTGAATTCTTATAACTGAACTTGGAAGAATTTGCCAGTCCTGTCGATATTTGATTTTCTCACATTGACTCATGACCCAGTGTGCCAATGCTCTCCACTTCAGCCAGACCTCTACAGTTCACTGTCGATACTCAACTTGCATAGATGGGTACAACTGTGTCCCCCTCTTACTAACACCTCCCCTGCCTCATACTGGTCTCTTGTTGTACGCGAAGACATTTGCATAGACGTTTAAGTCCTCGTCTGCGCATTAATTGACAGCTACACCGTACAAATGCAATAAATTAATATTATATAAAGACCAGGAAGGTGCGATATGTTGTGATAGGGGATTTTATTTGTATATGTTTGAAATTATAGGATTTACTATAGCAGTTCAAACCAAAGCACCTTACAAGCACTTAATGAATTTGTACAATAAATAAGTGTGAAAATGACAAAGTACAGAAAAGATAGAACAATGAACCAAGTGAGGACCAAGGGAAAAACGCCAGAAATCCAGGACATGTTTAAGAAATACATGGAGCAGAAAATTGTGAAAAATTAAATGAAGGCACGTTATGGGTCATGTTTTTGTGGCATTATTATCCAGCTATTTTAACATTTTAATTAATGTACATTAGTATAAAATAAACACCAATTCTCACAAAAGTTGACAGGTTTCTTAAAGAAAACTATACACATCCTGCAGATCTATTCAAATTTTTATTTGTCAATAACCAATGACTGACTTGCATGGAAGCGTACCACAACCATTTCAATAACACTCGTTTCTACCTCCCACAGTCAAATGGATTGCATAAAATATATACAGTGTTGCACTCCGCAGAAAGTGAGCCTTCATATTTATGTGGAAAAGGCCGTAGCCACAGAACTGAGATGGATGGATATTCTAAGCCGCAAATCATAGCTTCCCTGTCACCAGTCCATTTCCATAATACCCTAGGACTAGGATAATCGGTTCTATTTTTAGTCAGATCACAGTTATACCTAGTACGACGGGAATAATGCAAGCTTTGCTGCTGTGGCGTTTTCTGCAAAATAATGGATTTGCCACACAATCTGCAGATTTTAACAAAACAAATTTGTTTCTAGCTCAAATGGATCAAAAGTTACTGAAAATGCGTCGAGATGTGTTGCCATGCAGTGAAAGGCCCTTTGCAAAAGCTGACTGGTGCCCTATCTGTTGTATATTTCTGTATTTTGGTGTTAGACAGACTGTTGCTAATGAAGCAAAACGTTTGCCAAGGTAGTGTTAACATGTGTAAAAATGAAAAAATAATTAAGTAATACTATCAAAAATTTGTGCCATATTATGCTGCACAATTTGCCTTTTCTTGCCACATAATTTGGTACTCCGCTGCCACATAATTCCTGTGGCCCTGGTTATTCCTTGAATGTGCCTTTCCTGAGTAGAGCTAGTTGTAAACAGGTTGGGGTGGAACAGAACATAAATTCCATCTCCAAAGTCCGAAACTCAGTAAACAACTATTTAGTTTGGAGTTTGTGGTGTTATTAGTGTTAACGGGGATCAGATGACCCTCACAGGCAGAATAGCCCTCGAGCGGGAAAAACAAAACACCTCAATCGATCTCCCCCTGATCAGGGTTTACAGACATCCTTTAATATTTTCAGGCCTCGAAAAACCATAAAAATTTTACCAGACCTTCAGGTCTAGTGGATTGAATTTTCTACTCGACCTAACTGTCTTGCATTTGACCTATAAGCTCTTCTCAAGTTGTGTGATCCTAGGTAAATAATTTATTTCAGAGTTGCCTTTTTCATTATCAAATGTGAAAGCCCCTTCAAATATGTGAATTCAGCATGTCTGCTGTACAAAATACTCCTGTTTAATTTAAGTATAATAAGAAGCTAGCCCATATGGGGTACACATGACCCCAGACTAGCCTTTGAGTTCACTAATAGCCTTGTCATCAGGGTCAGGGCAGGAATGTTTCTCAGTTCATGTTAAAAAACTCTCCCTTTTAATAAATATGTCACTAAAGCATGATGTGGTACCACACTGTCATTTACAGACCGCACATTTTCCATTGAAATGGACATAAATGTTTCCACTGATATTCAGTTATATTGATAAAACTCTGTAGAGTACAAATGATAATGCGTGGAAATTTGATTCCAGCAAATATTTATCATTTGCACATCTCCAAGTAAAGTGTTCTGATTTGTTTTGATCCAGTTTGATCTTTGTTTCCATCACACATCAGAATTACAAAAAAAAGTGCTTTCCTAGCTGCTATTTTGTTTAATATTTTATCAGTTAATTTACAAGCTATGTAAATGTTGTATAACAGAAACAAAATGACATACTACAGGCTTTCATTTTACACTTCCTTTACCCCAGCAAGATTGTCAGATAGTTCACTTTACAAAATTCTCTAACTTTGCAATCGCAGAAAGAAAAGTAAACACTAATCTCCAGGATAAAATAAGCAGCTATTTGTAAGAAGACATACGCTGACATTTGACCTCTTTCAATGCACAGCAAATGTGACAAGATAAAAACAAGATTTGAAAGTTCTTTGCCAGCTCCAGTTCTCTCACCAGAAGGGGCCAATAGTGCCTCAAAATAGCATGTCTTGATAATATCTGACTCACCATAGCGAGTGGGTGAGTAGTTTTTCCGCGACCTGCTTGTTCAGCACACACAAGCGAAAGAGGAAGTCTTGTTATGGGGATTTATATGCATTAAACACTGGAGTCAGTTGCCCTCTTCTCATGGGGCCAGTAAAAGGACTGTGCCACTACTAAATAAACGGTCCCCAACTAGCTGCTCACCCCATAGCCAGTTCAGAAGTGGTACGTCCCAAGGATAAAAGGAGGAGCACTTCTGATGCTCATGCAAAAGGTCGAGTTCAGTACTGTGGCTGATAGCACTAGTAAATCTGGTACATGGATGGTCTCTGTAATCAAACATGTTAACTTTCAGGAGCAATCAAAAATGCATGGTGGAATGGGATAGCTGCAACATCCAGCTATGAGCTTCTTTGTCATTGGAACTGGCGTCAGCTTACCACCAGTATCCCTGCTTTCTGCCGCCAGCTGCGACAGGATCTAGCCTTGTTGTTTACTTGACTCCCTCTGGATAGTAAACCATGGGCAAGGGTCTTCTAAGCATGTCGCTAGCTACAAATGGATATCACAGCCCGGCCAGATTCATGACATGCCTCTGTTGTGCACTAGAAGTCCATATTTACTTGCTGAATTCCTGAACATGGCTAGGTGTGCTTGCATTGCACCTGGGAGATGAAGTCACATCATTAAGTCGTTATTCCAGTATAGCCTGCACGTGAGGCTTCATCAGCGACGGGCATCATGTTGATGGAGCCTTTGCCAAGTCCTTATAGACAGAGCATTTAGTTTTGTTTAGATGAGGAACATACCACGCATGGCGTGTTGCCTCCACCTTGGAAACGCCTACCTGGCTTCCTTGTCTCAGACTCTAGTGGTATGAAAGTTGATGTGCGGTAACTCAAGCCTTGGGAATGACGTTGGGTGGCAAGCATTGGATTCATAGGTCAGTTGCTCACTTCTGTTCTCCAGTGCACCCACTCTGCTTGCTGGAAACTCTGCCCCAACGCTGCTGATATTATAGTTTGAAGAGGGAGCACTAACATGAAACAAGGTTCTGTGCTGCAGGGCCATGTGCCTCTCTAGTTTATCTTTGGCAGCTCGATGCAAGACTGGAGACTGCTGATGCTGAGAGGCAGAATTCGTGAATATGGAGATTGTGACAGTCTATGAAATCTGTATTATTTTGAGGAGTTGCGTATTTATTTCTAACACTGGGAGCTTCTACTACTACATGTCCAAATGCTACAGGAACATAGATGCCGTATTCCCCTTTGGCAAAAGCGGATGTGTGTGCATTTCTGTCTGGAACTGGACATCTTGAAAAGCACTGTGTATGTGCAGACTTCTAAATATGTCAGAAGACCCTCATCAAAGTGGTGACAGCCAGTGAGAACTGGCTACCTCTCTACGTGGGATGCATGCACCGCACAAGGAAAGACACGCCATGATACTAGCATACTTACAAAAAATAAGCATTGGCAGTGCCAATATGTCTGGTTTAAATGGGCTGCACCCTGCACTCTCACAGGCAGACCACTCGCCCTGCATTCACCTGGACAGAGTCTTTTACCTCTGGTGCACTGGGAGTTGAACTGAGAAAGGGAGTCACACAGCTCTATTTTGTTGGAACAATGCAACAACCAGGGGTGCATAGGAAGAGGAATGAAATATGTGAGAAGGCACATAGGCCTGAAGCAAAGAGTCCAGAGACTCTGAACATGTCCCAGAGAGTGCCTTGTGCCCCATGCAAAGAGTCTTTACCAAGATATATTTATTCACCGGTAAACTGCTGAGGAAGTACAACTGGGATTTGACTGAAGCGCACTGAAGTAAATTAAATAAGATATGTGGCAGCAGCCTTTTGTACAATCTGAAGGTGAAAGATAAAACGCTTAGGTAAGCCAAGTAAGACTAGAACTCTGCAAAAATACGTAATAAATCAATATCCAATGCTTCTAGTTTTAAAAAGAAAAAAGTACTTTAATTTACCCACAACTAAGCAAAAACTTCCAAATATGCTCAATAAAAGCAACAACTCTCTAGAACCGCCTGAACTAGAGATCTGTCTCAGAAGGTCTGTTAGTGTTAAACATTGTATAGCCCGTCCCTGTGGTGTTTGACAAGGAGTTCATAATAGGACTTTCTTCCTATTGTAATTGTCACAGAGTCCTCAAAGTGAAATCCTTTACTCCTGCATTTGTCAGAGAGTTCACAATGTAAGTCCAGACTCTCAGGGTATTGAGGCAGAGCAGTGCCAGACTGAAGTAGGGAGGTGTGTAGGGCTAGAAACTCAAAACTGAGCAAAACACAAACATAACAAACAATAGATTACCAAACAATGCTTTTCTTTAAAAAGACAAGGTACTTTAATGCCCATACAACTAAATACTATACACAAAATGACAAAAATGCATACTATTTCATGTGGAATTACCAACTGAAACCCTGTCCTAGGGGCCTCACAGATTAACCAGGATGCAAATCACGTACCCTAAAGAAGTATCACAAGGGGCATCTACCCCTGTAAATGTAGTCAGCTTCTGCTACCTGTGAAGTGCTGTGTGTCAATTTGAGACTCAGAAGTCTTAAGCCCTAAAAATCAGCAATGCTGTTTTATGAACCATGTAGTATCTGTCTGCGGAGCCTCGTGATGCAATGTAGGCAGGATCAACGGATACATTGTCGTGAACATTACCTCACCTTCTGAAGACACCGAGCTTTTACTTTGGTGGAACTGGAAACGTGATCTGTACTAGCCCCATTCCTATTTCATTTATCAGCCAGTTGACAATGTAAAGCCCATTCCTATTGTATTTGTCGAATTGTTCAAAATACAGAGCCTCTTCCTATCATGATTGTCATGAAGTATCATTTCTTTTACATTTCTCAGAATTTATAATGTAATATTACTTCATGTCGTCTTTCCCAAACAATTGAATATAAAGCCCATTTCTGTATTATTTGTCAGAGAGTTCACAATGTAAAGCTACTTCATATGGTTTTTGGCAAGCAGTTCAAAGTAAAGCCCCTTCCTGTAAAATTTGTTGATGAGTTCCCAATGTGAACCCCCTTCCTATTGTATTGGTCATGTGGTTACACCTTGCAAGCCCCACACCTACTGTATTCGACCTGGGTTCTGCACAAACAGCGACCCTTTCACTTATAGGCAATGGAATTAATTCTTAGGTGGACTGACAGCTATTTATTTATCAGTCAAATGCTTGTAGGGAAGATCAACATGTGAGCAGAACCACAGTCCCTCTCTTAATACTATTTTTACAGCTATTTTTCTTGTGATAAAACCTGGCAGACAACTGTGCTGTCAAGCCAGGCCTAAAACAATACAATTCCCAAAAAACAAGGATTGTGAGAGGGTTACCCAAAACCCTTGCCTACAAGGATATTCTGTGAGAATGTACTTGTCTACAGGCTTTAGCACAGTGTAATAAAAATCCAGTGGTAGAGGATTATTGGCTTTAACATGTTTTTCTCAATAAATAATTCAGACCTACTGCCTTTGTCATAACGTTTGTAAATAAACGGATCAGGCCTATGGCATCTGACATAATTTTTTTTATGAACCAATCAGGCCAACAGCGTTGATCATTAGCTTGTAACTATAGCCAGCTCAGGCCTGGGGGGTGTAGCTAGCCTGTGAACATGGTGGACTCAAGGTTTAGCGTGCAGCCAGTTCATCCGACATCATCCAGACACATGGCAGCAGCAGCGCCCACTGCACCCACACCAGCATTCCCTGGGAGCCACAGAAAAGCAATACACACTCCTCGGGCCGGTCCGCTGGGCAGCGACGGAGTTCCTCATATAGCATTGGGCTGGGGTAGTAGCACCACGAGATCCTGAGGCCCCAGAGGGCTTGGATACGGCAGCCAGGTGGAGTAACTTTACACCCAGTGGAACCCCCTCTCCCCCGGACCCCTGAGGTAGGAATTTGCAGCCGGCAAGGGGGGGCCTGAAGACAAACAGCAGAAGCCTTTTGCTGGCAGCTTGGACAGAGCCCCTTGTCCTTGGTGACCATGCGGCCTACCCAGCCTCACACCAGCGGCCTTATCCGGCAGGACCCCATTCATGGGGCCCGGCACTCATCCCTGCTGCTACCGAAGATCCCACTGATAAAGAGGCGACAGGCGGGGGCCCTAAAATTACCTGTGCCTTTATTGGAGACTTGGCTTCCCCACCCCCTCACCAACTCATTCGTCCTCCAAACCGCCAACATCATGGCACTGGTCATGACCACAGAAATATGCCTGAGGGCCTAACTGGGCTTATACATGTGCCGGTGCCTGACGCTGCCTGGTACTTCAGGTGCCGATGGTGTTGGGGGCAGGTACCTTGGCTGCAGAAGCAGCCAGTCCAGGTACTGGTGCGGCTTACGTACTGTCCTTGTGCACCCTCTTCCCCTTCTTCTCACCACCTCCCCCTCTCCAGGCAAGACCAGTTTGCCAGGGCCCTAGTAGATCTAATAGGGCCCTGCCTGACAGCTACCACTCATGGATTGCCACCCAACATTTGGCCTTTGAGGAACAGGCCACCAACTTTGAACGTGGAGTGGGCTGGTTTCCCCTCTTTTGGGTGTGGACCTTGTGGTCTCTTGCACCCCCCCCTCCCTCCCACCCGGGAAAAAAAAACAAATGAACACTAGAGCCGGCAACCAGGGGCTTTTAATGATTATTGCTATCCAGCCTGACGCGCTCCTTAAAAACTGACTGTGCCTGCAGCTGCTCTTGCCAACTCCCTTTTTTTGAGTGTGAGTGCCTTGTGTGCTGCATGCGTGGGAATACAGGACCTGCTCCCTAATGGCTTAGTACCCCTACCTGACCCTCTTCCTCCTTTCACTGTCGGTTTCAGCCACAAATTCCTTCCTACCTGCTTGCAACACTGACAACCAAGCTCCCATGCAACATTGATGGGGCGCCTCTGCTCCACTAAGTCAACAGCAACCTCCACCTGCACCATTCAGGGCGATACCCCCATAACAAGCTCTAAACTGCATCACTTGGCCCATCGTGACCATTGCCAGCTGCCCTGGCCAGCCTCACCCCAGATAAGCTGGACCTCACACTCACAATAATCCAAGAATCCCGTACAGCAAGAGGCAAAATTCGATGCGGTGTCCATCAACATCAACCTGCTTCGGGGGGACCACAAAAAATATAAAGAGTCACTGCCACAGAACAGGCCCTACAAGATGTACATCCGCAACATGCAGACTTCTCGACCCACGTATTGTAGCTCACCAACCAGATCAGGGTCTTGGAGGACTGTGCAAAAGATGACGAGGGAATATTTGTGCCGTAACAATCTCCACATCAATGGTCTGCCAGAGAGAACAGAGGGCTCCAACCCCACGCTCTACATTGAACACTGACTGCAGACAGCGATCGCCCTAGAAGGTCTATCATCCATGTATGTAGTGGAGCAGGCGCACCGGGTCCCAGCCAGAGCGCCTGCCCCTGGAGTCCCTCCCCGCAAGCTGAAGGTGGCCAAACTAGATACATATATAGACCGTGATCACATTCTAGAGCAAGCTAGACATCACCAGCCAATACTAGAGGGAGCATCAGTAGTTTCAAGCTTTACTGATTTCATCCTAGCAGTGAGGCAACAGCAACCCTCCTTTATGGCTGTTAAAATGAGACTCTAGGGCTTGTCACGAAAATACACTTTTTTGTTCTCCTCTCACCTGAAAGTGATTCACGAGGACTGCACTCTCTTTTTTACAGATCCACCTGAGGCCCAATCCTGGATCAATGAGCAATATGGTGCAGATGGCACCACACCCAGCCAAGACACACCCACCAGTAAACAGAGTCGCCGGCGCTGAGGATCTCGGTTCCGACCGCGATGCTGCATCGATAATCTGCCATCCCAGGCCAGGCCCGGGTGCAAGCAGATTGGCCATTGAATCGGCGACAACTCCCAAGAACTCACAGAGACAGGCTTTGGACATATCTTCCGGAGAGGATTCTGGGGACTCATTATCCACACAAGACTCAACTATGGCTCCTAAGGTCACACCACAGTCGGTGGACGACCTGATCTGACTGTACACGCTTACCTGTTATTTTTAGTATAGACCACTGTCCTCTTCCCTCCCCCTTCCCTCACTGGCCTACATCTGAATCTACTCGCTCAGGCTACTGCTTTGTCTTCGCTGGGCCACCAACGGGCCCTGACCCTTATATCGACACTAGTGGGTCTACCTGCAATGCTCCTGCACACTGCTGTGCTATCATATCCACTCATTAATGGAAAGATGAAGCTGGCTACTTTTTGCTGGCCCTCCACATATTGTTTCTTTCTTGCTCCCAACAGTTGCACGATACAAAACTTGAGCCCCCACCCCGCCCCCCTTTTCTTTTTCAGCACTGATGATCTACGTTTGTGTTTCCCCTGTTGGGAGTAGTTGGTTGGTTTCTTGGCCGGATGTTTGTTTTTCCACTGGCCGTGTTGTTCATGCTCTGTGAGGGGTTATCCGGTGCACAGTCACAATCACGCACTCCTTGCCTTCAGCCCCACCTCCTTGCCCCTCTAGGTAGGGCTCCTACCCTTCTGAGGGTGCTTATATGTACACACACCTTGCCTCCAAGGGTAAATACTCAATTCTCACTTGGAATGTCCAGGTGAAGCTACGGGCTAGAAAGAGGTACCAAGTCTAAATGTGCTCTTTCTTGCTATTAGTGCATGGAATGGATGGGGAATTACAGAATACTCAAGCATCTGACAACATTCTTTAGCTCCGTTTGAGATTAGATGAGCACGTGCACTCTTGTGATAGGAGGTGCAATGAGGCTGCGCAGTGTAATGGCGCACCAGTGTTCTTCAATGCTACACCCTTGCTATAAATTGTCCAGAAGGGAGATTGCAATGGACTAGGATCTCTGTGTACAATGTATGAGTGAATATTCCTATTGAATGCATATTCTGTTTGCACTACAGGAATTGGGGTTGCTATATATTTTTCCATGTACACTTCTGCTATGTTGATTGCAGTAGACCGCTATGTGTACAGTGGAGTACATGGGTGGATTTTGCTATAGAATGTGGTATCAATAGATGGTGTACATTATTACATGGATGGACATTTCTACAGAGTGAGTTTTGTGTGCTCTACATGGATTAGAGTGTGTGTGTGTGTGTTTGTATGTACTCTGCAAGGAGGTCACAGAAGTAACACAGAAGTCTGTGTTAAGGGTGTGTAAAATTCATGTAATTTGTTTTTGCGAAATTACGCTACATGCAAAACGGGAATACAGCCTCAGATTTTAGCAAGAAATGCGTCCTTGTGTCCATTTTAGATGCGAGGACACATTTTGCGCTAAAAAAATAGTGCAAAAACCACAAGTGCCACCAACAACATTCTGGTCATTTGTATTGTTCCTGTGCTCCCGTGCTACAATTACACCACATGGCATAGTTGCAGGAATTATGCTTAAATTGAAATTCAGAAAATTGGTTGTATGAGGGAACCACACATGCGATTACATCGTGGTCTTTACCACGACGGCGTCTTTACCACACATGCCTTTACCACGCATGCCTGTATAACCAGTTTTATTGTAAAGGCATGAATGGTAAAGGCATATGCGTAGTAAAGGTTACACCCCGCCCTGAGCCCTAAAACCCGGCCCTGAGCCCTAAAACCCGGCCCTGAAAACAACACCAGCCCTAAAAAAAGACCAGACCCCCAACACTGAGTCCTGACACTGGCCTCCATTCCAAACAAGAATTTGCAATGCAATAGGTCTCGCATTTGCGTGAGTTTCAGCTATTGGCAATGACAATGCCTTTTATTTATGTGTTTAGAAAACCTGCAAGCGGTGCTCTGCTTGCAGGTTTTCTAAACACAGAAATAAAAGGCATTATCATTTACAATGCCAATACCTTAAACTCTCGCTTTAGCTGTACATAGCGTAAGCTAACGTGCGAGTGCCGCGATTGTCAGGTGCAAGTATTGTGGAAAGTGGCTTTTTAAAAAGTTTTGTTTTCTTTTTATGTCCCGTATTTGTCCGCAAGGAAACTACAATGGTAAAACCTGACACCAGTTGTACTGGACTTTTGGCAGCAGTCTCCTTTAATTATTGACATTTCTCCTGTAACTTCCGTGCTCTTGACAGCTGCCTGTGTGCAGGGAGGGCATGTGTGCTGTAGGAGAGGGTGCCCAGGAAAATAATCAGAGACTGGAGGAGAGAAACGGAATACCTTGCAGGCCTTGTGCATCTAGCGGGTTACAGTTATACCCTTTTGACAGAATGTTGCGGAGACGGGGACAGACAATTGTGGACGTAAAAAGATTAACCGCAATGACAATAAATGACAAGGATTCACGCGTTCGCATCGGAAGCGTAACATTTTTTGTTAAAACACAAGAAGCAATAGAGGTCTGCTTAAGAGAATAACAACACTCGGGCAGTAGCGGTACCGAATATGACAGGATGTGCAGTCAAAGAGCCCTGCCCACAACAAGGCAGAATAAGGGGCGCAGCTGAGAATGACACCTACATGACGAAAGCATGGGCCGTGTGGCTCTCTGGCGACAGGTCATAGCGAAAGCTGAGTTTGGCTTCAATAAGATCAAGCTTGCCTTAGTTAGGAGTTCCAGGCTCTGCTGACACGGACGCCCTCTTCTTGCCGGGCTTAGTTCCAGAGCGCATAGGCCCGCATGGGGGCACAGCGAGCCTGCTCCCCGCCCCAAGCGTCGCAACACCCTCCCCACCCACGGACCTAAAAGCCGTCCCAGGGGCCGCTCTCTTGCCACGTGGGCGGCCCCGTTCACTTACCGGGGATGATTTTCGCCGCTTAGGCGATGTACAGGCGGCAACGGCCGCCGCTACCCCCGCTGAGGCTTGCCGCGCAGGCCGCGCCGGCCCCACCGCCTCAGATATGACGAGGTCCATCCGGCCGGCCTCGCTAAGCAGCTGCAAAGCCTCCAGCACGCGATGGTCTGCCATGACTTGGTAAGCTAACAATCTAAATACACCCAACACCTAACCTGCACTGAAAACACTACTGACTAAATCCTGACAAAAACTATCTACTGACCACGCTCCCAGCCACCAGGTCACCAAACCTAAAATGGTGGCTGGGAGCAGGAGCCCAAAACCTTTATAATTGGGCTATCTAACCAGATAGCCCAACAAACAAAATGGAGGGTTTGAAGCCCGCCCCACCCCGCCCCTCCCAAACCGCCCGTGGGGGAGACCTCCCTGTGGTCGGCTACCCCCCCAAATCCCCCTTACCTGAAACCTCGTTCACAAAAGTCACTGGTGTTTCAGGTGTGGCTTCAGACCTTGTCACTGGCTCGGTCAGACGGAGAAGCTTTCTGAATCCCGGGCTGCATATTGCCTAGGAGAACAGTCAGTCACTGAGTAATGGGTCATCATCTCCGGATTCGTACCGGTGGAGCACGCCCACCTACAGAAGGCGGGAAAGTTTAGCAGCTAAACACAGTGCAACATGTGCTCTGGCACAGAAGCTAAGGAGCTAACCGGTTTCTCCCAATCCCAAGTCTCAGTCCTGACCCGACAGCCAATAAAAGGTTGACCATGCTTTCCAGCCAATCCCCAACATGGTGAGCTTCCTTTAGCCAATAAACAGCTGATAAAAGTTCGTCCAGCCAATTGTATGTGAAGTGTTCCCTCCCTCTACACACGGAATACATTAGGTTTGCGCATATTTATGATCGCTAGTTGAATGTTATTTTTTCTGCGTGATTTAGTGGGATTTTCACTTGGGACACAGCTCTAGTACTGCGAGTTACTTAAAAAGTACAGAAATAGAATTTTGATTTTCTTTTCTTTACTTTTGAAGCAATCGCGGCACCTGCGCGGGTGATGCGATTGTAACTAAAGTAAGCAAATAGAAAAAAAAATATGGCTGCACGCTTTTTTTTTCTATTTGTTTACTTTTCTATTACAATGACGGCACCCGCGCTTAGGCTTTGAACATCTTAAGCTAAAGCGCGGGTGCCGTGATTGCTTTAAAAGTAAAGATATAGAAAAACATTTGTTTTCTATATCTTTACTTTTAAAGCAATCGCGGCACCCGCGCTTTAGCTTAAGATGTTCAAAGCCTAGGCGTGGGTGCCGTCATTATAAAAGAAAAGCAAATACATTTTAAAAAAAGGTTTGTGCCCGCTTCCGGAATTGCAAGGAACAAAATGAAAGTGGGGCCGCCTGAGCTAGTTAAATAAAAAATAAAAAACTGTTGCAGGAGAGCTGTCCTGCCTGTCTGCAAAAGCAGTGAGAACAAAAAACAAGGGAACCCTACTCACGGGGAGCCTGGGTAAGTAAGTTAATGGGGAAACAATGG
This sequence comes from Calotriton arnoldi, assembly GCA_963921515.1. NCBI lineage: Eukaryota > Metazoa > Chordata > Amphibia > Caudata > Salamandridae > Calotriton > Calotriton arnoldi. The sequence goes on from CAWUFW010000332.1 coordinate 4,250,292, forward strand.
CTCCTGTGGAATAATAATACAGTATTTCTGATACAATTCTGCACAATGGCAATATACAGGGTTAGTAGGATGTCAAAAAGAAAGCTGGCCACTGACACTGAGGGAATAGTCAATGTGAATTTTTTTCGTTTATATAATAAATAAATGAAATAAACAATATATACATAGGGCTTGAGAATCACAATATGATTATACAACAAACAATGATTACAAATAGTGAACGGTGTCCCAGTGAAAAAAACATTGGAACCTAAACTAATAGTGACATAATACGTGACATATGTACAAGGTTTCACTTGAAAACATTTTGGCGACCATTAAATAATTCAAAATCAATTGGACAACACTTTATACAATCATAAGTGTTTGATAATAGTTCGCCTTTGTTAATTGTCGACGACGTTTCGACCCTATCTGAAGTACAGGGTCTCTTCAGGACCTAAAGGATGTAGGGACACCTAAAAGAAATGTGAGGATACTGTCAGTGTGTGGCCAAGGCAGTGGCTTGCAAAATTGGAGGTAAAGGCTTCTGAAAAGGGAGGGAGCGTACCTGAGGGGAGACCTGCACTGCCTAATGTGAAAAGCAGTGTCACCGTGAAATAAGTGAAGAAAAAACTCACAGGGACCCGGCCGGGCACTGTGAAAGGTAATAAATGCATAATAGTTAGATCAGTGTACAATGGCATGGCTAATGTTTAATAGTAGATTCAAGATGTGGTAGCATGGATAATGTTTATAACAAGAACAAGCCACAAGAACTTACCCCTTGTGAGGGTAGTGTTAGGCAGAAAGGATGGCAGGGCCTGGATATCTCAGCGTTACTCGGGGCACTTGATATTCACAAGGTACAAGAACTGTATGTGAAAAACGAAAATGTCAAAAGCAGAAAATGTAATTCCTAGCAAATGATTGTGGGGTATTGGCGGGTAGCTGCAATGTTGCATTTAAGAAAAAGCTTACCCATGTGGGTTTCTCTGGCTGATCAGCAGAATGGCCGATCTAAGCTGCAGGCGATTGCTTCGTATATGGGCAATGAACGCCAAGGAAATAACAAGTGGAGCTCTAAAATAAGAAAATAGTAATAATGAGGACGGGCGCTAGATAAATAACCAAGGTCTTAAATGTAGAACCAAGGGCATTGAGGTCAGGGCTGTTAGTACCTTGGATAAGCTGAAATAGCCGGTGTTTGTCCCCGAGTGCTGCTGGAACAGTGGAGCGTCCGTCTCCCTGTTTGGTGCGATAACAACAGGATAGTAGTTGTCTAGCAATGGATAAGCAAAAGTTCCCGCCAAAAAATGGTGAGTCAGGCATGGCTACATGATCCAGAATACCTATCTGCTCTATGGATCTGTGTGCCAAAATAGAAATAAACAACAGACTGGTGGATGTGGTGGGTCGAATTTAAAAATCAGAAAGTATGGAGGGAGGAGGAAAATAGAAATAAAGAATAATAGTAAATAATAAATAATAAATAATAAAAAAGAAATAAAAAGAAATAAATTGTGTGTTTGTTTGTGTGGACCCCTAAGAAATGCTGTGGCATTCTCTACGTGCAATAGGATAACAAGCCTAATAGCGGGGTTGCACAGAATGTGGTGGAAGTTACCAGTAACGGAAAATATAAAGGAGCATACAAGTGGTGATACAGTCAGTGAAGTGAAGGGCCGGGGATGGCTGATGACTCAGGGTGGAGTGGAATGGGTTTTGAGAAGAGAAAGAGTAGAAGTAAAAATTGAGAAATTGTTGGCCGGATAAACCATACATGTAGTAGTGTAGATAATGGAGGGAAGGGCAGGGGATGGCAAATAGCTACAAATGAAGTGAAACATTAGATAGAAAAACTAAATGCTGTGTTTACAGATCCCATCAATAAGGACCGAGACGGGTGCTGTTTCAGTAAGGGGTGTCAAGCGCGCTGCTGCACATGATGGAGGTTAGGCACTAAGTGTGGTGATAAAACCACGCCATTCTTCAGCAGAGTTTAACCCCTGAATGATAGAATTGGTGCGTTCAATCCAGCGACATTCTACTCGTTGAAGGATTTGAGCCAGGTCTCCTCCTCTGGGTGGGATGGATACTTTGTCTATTACTTGCCATGTAATATCATCTGCCGTATGATTTTTGTTAGAAAAATGGCTGACCAAGGGGGCATTAGGCACTGAATTTCTAATTCTGCTACGATGTTGTCCTATTCGAGCCTTCACTGGTTGCTGTGTTTGCCCAATATAGGGCAAACCGCAAGGACATTTTATGCAATACACAACATTTTTCGTGTTACAATTGGCAAAAAATTCCAGCGTGTGTTTCACGTTTCCATGTTCAAAAGTCTTAGTGTTGGGGGGCGTGGCTTGGCGCCCAACGGAGATGGCAGCACACGGGTGAAGTTCCCCGGTGTGTCTCTGAGGAACTGCACTTCTAGACTAAACGGGGACTAACGGAGGGCAAATACAAGTGGCGGAAGATGGAAGGAGCACCATGGGACCCTTGCAGCACCTGAATGTCACCAGCAAGTAACTCTTTTTGCATTTTCTGCTAAATTTCGGCCGCGATTTATCGCGGCTCACCATTTGAATTTTTACCGCGATCGCGGCATTCCTGCACTTCAGGCTGGACCCCTCATTAAGTACTTCATACCATTCCATAACGCCTAGAAGATGTTTGACACCTCTTCACTTTAATGGGGTAAAAGTTTATAGGAAAACGTCAAGAATTGCAGGAAGTTTGCGATTTTTTTATGTTTGGCGGCCATTTTAGGTCTTTTGAGGAGCCCTCACAGAAAATAATCTTCCTTATTTTGCTCTACTAAATGGTGGCAATTGCGGAGTGATTATTCACTAATGGCATTGACTATGATCTGACGCATCCAGTTTACCTCAGTTTGGGTTACAGCGCATGTTTTCTCCTCAGAGCACCGAGGTATGAAGCTGTGTGAGGGCGCTAAGGCTGACTGAGGATTTATGAGAGATCTATTTGGTGGCCATCTTAGCTTTTCTGAGTGAGCTCGCATTGGAGTTATTTTTCTCCTCCTATACTGCTGAATAGGAGTGGGAGTCTGGGGTTAGCGTTTTATGGGTGGAACAAAAGGAGTCCGACCCTCTCCACACAAAAGGCATATCTTCATAAAAAACTCAAAAATTTTCACTGAGTTCTCTAAGTTTGAAGACTCTCTATCATCTTCGCACCAGTACTCTCAAGCAAATATGGATTCATCCTCTGGAACCGCTGGAAAATCTCTCACTAAACGGCTTAAAAGGACCCTCCTTCACCACCCAAGTCCGCCTCGCCTGTTTCGATGGAACTATTACTTGAGGAAATTAGGGCCCTTCGACCTTTCATGGAAGAGACTAACATCAAACTGCAAACCCTAACAGATAATTGGTCTCAATTAGACGCGAGAGTCTCCTCAGTCGAAAATACTGTTTCCTCTTTGAAAGAGACATGCACAACTGTCTCTCAATTACACTCCCATGTCTCCATACTCCAGAAACAGGTGGAAGATCTTGGAAACCGCAACAGACGGAACAATCTGCGTATCTATGGCCTGGAAGAAGGAGTTGAAGGGTCAGATCCGCCCACGTTCTTTAAGTCATTTCTCCCTAAACTACTCCGCATGCCAGAGGGAACCCAACTCAACATTCAGCGGGCCCACAGATTGGGACGGGCTTCATCTCACACTAGTCCCTCACAGAGACCGAGAGGAGTTATCTTATATTTCTTGGAGTACACGGATTTGATGAAAGTGCTCGCAGCGGTTAAAACTTCTACGAGAATTGTCTGGTCAGGATCGCCTTTATTTTTGCGCAAGATTATTCTAAAGCCACTGCTGACAGACGTAAGGCTTTCCTCAACATGAGAGCTGATCTACGTTCCATGGGAGCCAGATATGGCCTGTTCCACCCGTGTCTCTTCAAGGTTACTTATAACAACAAGACAACGTCGTATGAAGACCCGTTACGTTTGCAAAGTTTCATCAATTCCTATAAAACGACTGTTATGGACTCTTCTGGGCCTTCGTCCTCATTCAACATTTGATTCTCTAATAGTTTGTTTAAGGTTGCCTTAGATCCGGTTTTCTTTGGCATAATATCTTGGTAACTCACAGGTGTTTTTCTTAGTTTTGGATATTATTGCTACTGTTCTCATGAAGTAATACTGTTTAATGAGTTATGGATCATTATTACTGATCTCCTCCTCGCATTGGAATGTTCTAATATTTGTTTCATGTGTTTGCCCCAATGCTTTTCTCAATCCCTATTTGGTATTGTCCCCACAGATTATTACGTTTGTATTGTGGTTTCTCCCGACCCTCTGTTCCGTTGATCCTGGGTGTGTTGCCTGCTTCATGTGGCTCCATCCCCCCCCCGTGTATACCTGAGTCTTCTTCGTAAGTATGGTATTTTCATACATCCTCTTAGATATATTGTTTGTTTTGTCTTTTGTTTTCTGTCTCTTTTCTGTAGTTTCTATTCTTTCGTCAATTTACGTCTCTTCTTTTTTTTTCAACATTTCTTGCCTTCCTATAATCACTATTCTTTTAGTCAGTACAATTGCAAATATCTTGACTCTTATGATATCCCTTTACCTCTCTACTTGGACTTTCTTTTTTCATATCCTGTCACTTGATTCCCTTTTTTATTCTGGTTATTGGTCTTATCTATTATGCTTTGCTATGAAACTAAATCAATTAATTCCTTCCTGTTTTATCTCTCTTACTTTGAATACTGCTTATATAATGAATTGGACTTATGTGCTACATTATTATTACAACCTGTTCTTAAGTGCTTATGTCATTAAAACTGATTACATGGAACGTTAGGGGATTAAACTCTCCCATCAAGAGGCAGAGAATTTTGAGCCATTTAGCCAAATTAGACGCGGATGTTGTATTCCTGCAAGAAACTCACCTCTCAGATGTTGAGTCATTGAAGTTGAAGAGAGGTTGGGTGGGGGAGGTTTTCTTTTCCCCTGGAGATGGCAAGCGAAATGGAGTAATGATACTTTGTCGCAAATCCCTTTCACTTTCATTTGTGTCCCAAGAATCCGATCTGGATGGCAGATGGTTGAATGTCAAATTATCTTTGAAGGGCGTCACAATATCTCTTCTAAATGTCTATGCTCCTACGTGTGGTGAATCCTCTTTTTGGCATACAATGGCTAAGCGAATTACTCACTGTATGGAGGACAATTTTATTTTAGCTGGAGATTGTAACCAGACTTTTGACCCATTTATTGACAGAAATTCCAAAGTTTCCTTTGTTCCCAACAAGTCACATAAATCTTTTGTTCATGCTATAAATCAACATAAACTCTTGGACGCTTGGCGTCTTTGCAACCCGACCACTAGAGAGTATACTTTTTATTCCCCAGCTCACCAAACTCAATCAAGAATTGACTATATATTTGTCTCGCACAACATCTCACAAACACTTACGCATGCAGAGATTGGTCCCATCTTATTATCAGATCACGCCCCAATCTCGATTGGCATTGATATTCTACCTAAGGATTCGGGCCCCAAGAGATGGCGTTTTAACAATGCTCTCCTTCTGGACCCAAAGTTTACTGCCTCATTCCCTAACTTCTTCAAAGAGTTTTTGAATTGAACCAAACCCAATTCATGCCCTTTTCCACTCTATGGGATGCATTCAAGGCCTCGGCGAGGGTTTCATAATTAGCTATGTTGCAAAGAAAAGGAAAACTTTCCGTAAGCTCACTAAAGATCTGCTTCAGGATATTAAAAGATTGGAACACTCATTTTACACCTCACACTCGAAGGAGTGTCTCACAACTCTCATAAAAGCCAAAATGCAATTTAATAAGAAATCAACAGAGGACGCTTCATTATATCTGTTAAAATCCAGTGCAAAATTTTATGGGGGCAAAAATAAGGCAGGGAAAATATTGGCTAATTACTTAAAAGTTAAACATAATAGACTAAATATTGAATCTATCTATGATGAACGTTCAGATTTAAAATTTAAAGACGCTGAAATACTGAATGAGTTCTCCACCTTTTACAAATCACTATATACTTCCGCAACACAGCCCTCTGAGCAATCATTATCGCACTTCTTCTCTGATATTCAGAATCCCCAATGCACGCTGCCGGACTTATCATCTCTGGAGTTAGACCTAACACACCAAGAACTATTAATTGCTCTTCAACATCTCAAAAAAGACAAAGCACCGGGACCTGATGGCTTCACCGTAGAATTTTATCAACATTTCTCTAAACTCATAATGCCCAAGTTACATTCTCTAATCGATGCCTTCACCACACTAGGTAGCTCGGTGGGTTCTTTTTCGGAAGCACTATATTTGCCTTATACCAAAAGAGGGCAAGGACTCTAAATATTGTAAAAATTACAGACCCATATCCTTGGTCAACATTGATTATAAAATTTTCTCCAAAGCATTAGCATTACGTTTAGATTCCTACTTACCTGATTTATTGGGAAAAGAACAATCTGGTTTCGTTAAGGGTAGGTTCATAACTGACAATACGAGACTCCTTTTTAACGTCTTGTCTAAATCTTCCCACTTAAAACAATCCCTTGTGGCAATAGCTCTGGATGCTGAAAAGGCGTTTGATAGAGTTGAGTGGACTTATTTATTTTATACTCTTAAACAGTTCGGCTTTGGCCCTAAATTTATATCCCTCATCTCTCTCCTCTACTCTAATCCACGTGCGGCTGTGTGCGCCAACGGCTTAATTTCCCCATATTTTGAGCTGGGGAGAGGAGTGCGTCAGGGCTGCCCTCTTTCCCCCTTCCTTTTTAATTTGGCCTTGGAACCTTTTCTCTCTAAACTACGTCAAAATCCAAATTTATATGGTTTTCAAACATTGAACTCCCATATTAAACTTGCAGCCTACGCTGACGATATTTTGCTTTTTATGTCCAAACCAAGTGACTCAATTCCTGCCTTTTTGGCAGAGGTACAAGCCTACTCTAATATCTCCGGTTATAAGTTAAACAACGATAAATGTGAGATTTTACCCCTGACTAAGTTTACTTTTAAATCAGATTTTATGACTTCCAATTTTACTTGGAGCCCGAATCATATTAAATATCTCGGATTACATGTTACTTCCTCAATATCAGACACAGTGTCATTGTGCATGAATAAATGTATACAAAAATCTCAGACTTAACTGCCAAGTGGCATCCCCTCTATTTGTCCTGGTGGGGTCGTCTGGATACCATAAAGATGATGCTGTCCCCCATAATTTTATATACTGTTTCCAACATTCCAGTTCCTATTTCCATAAAATTTTTTAAAAGATCAATTCATCTCTATCCTCCTTCCTATGGAATAATAAGAGATCCCGAATGTCTCTATTTAAATTAATTCGACCTAAAGTAGAAGGGGGTTAACTTTCCAGATTTTCAAGCATATCAGAAGGCATTCCTTTTACGTCAAGCCTCTCGTTGGTTGCTTGACCCCACGGAAGATTGTCCTCTATGGACTACAGTTGAACGTCTTTTTTAGCCCCCTTCTCTTTTCATGAATATCTTTCTTTTCACGCAAACCACAGGCCTTGTCCACCCCCATAATCAAACTGACCTCTAAACTTTTGGAACCTGCATTCACTCCCACACATAACATTATAGATTCATTCCTCAATTCAACAATTTGGCATAACAAAAATCTGACCATCCGTAATAAACCATTTTATTGGAAGACTTGGCGACTGAAAGGTCTAATTTGGATACATCAATTATTTACACACATGGACTTTCTATCTTTCCCCTCACTCAGTCAAATATTTAACCTACCTACCACTTACATTCATAAATATAATTTACTTAAGAAGGCAGTGACAGATAGATACACCCATCTCCTGGGCACGTCCATTGCTCCAATTGTTTTGGATCCTCCTTCACAACTCCACACGTTGTTAAAAACCATGCCCAAAGCTTCCACTTTATATAGTTTTTTGCAGGGCAAGGATAGCGTTAGGCAGAAGTCTAAAACAGAGGAGGCATGGGAACAGGATTTCATGGTATCTTGGCCAGTGTCTTTGTGGAATAAATTATGGCTCAAATTACGTAAATCATCTAGAGCAGCTAACATAACACAAACGCTTTTTTTGTATATAATAGACTTTTTCTCACACCAGCTATCTTAAGTAAAAGTTTTGCGACCACATCAGATGTTTGTTGGACATGTTCTACTCCGAACGCTAATTTATTTCATATGTTATTCTCTTGTCCAAATGTATACAATTTCTGGAAGCAGGTATGGTCTCAAATTAACCTAATTTTTGGAGCTAAATTTGCTTTTTCTTTGACCCATGTTTTCTTGGGAAGTCTCTCACCTTGCTGGGAGAAGGTTACTCACAATGTTAAAATTATTGATTTATTATTAGCAGTCGCATTTCAGCAGATCACTGTAAATTGGAAGGATTTCACAAAAATCTCTTATAAGGCATGGTGGTATGCTGTTTGCCATAATCATAGGTTGGACACCTCCTTTGTTTACCCAATACATATGGCAGCGAAACGTATAGATTTGTGGTCACCTGTTACAATATATCTTGATACATGTGCCAAGCGATATTACCAACTGCAACCATCTCAGCAAGAGGTCCTAAAACCTCCTTGATCCCCTCAATTGTTCCTAGAATATTTGTTATTCCATTTTTCTTAATGATTTTTTTATTTTATTTTTATTGTATCATTTTTCCTTATTCAATCATAAGTCTGAGTCATTTATCATTATTGTAGCAAACTTTATTGTAATGACAGGAATTTAATGCTTTGAACTCTGTACTGACACTTTTATCTATATCAATAAAATTTTCTTTTGAACTAAAAAAAAAAAAAAAAAAAAAGTCTTAGTGTTCAATGTGAATGCGCATGCTACACAGTTCCCGCATTTGAAATGTCCTTTAACCTCGGGTAAGCCCCAGGTTGATTGCAATGATCGCGTGGTTTGTAGTGGGGTTTCTAAGGATGATCTAATCAGATGGTCTTTCAAATTTTTGCCCTGTTTGAATGCAAACATTGGAATTCCAATGTTGGGGTTTATGCTTTTGATAATATGCCAATTTTGAGTTACCAATTTGCGGATTCTGTTGGTATGTATTCCAAACGTGGTAACACAGATAAGTTCGTTTGTTTTGGACTTTTCTTTGGGGGTGAGTAGCGTATCTCTGTGACAAAACCAGGCTCTTTTCAATGAATTTTGATTAGCCTATTTGGATACCCTCGTGCTATAAGTTTTCTCTCAGTATGTCAGCTTCTTTCATATAATCTTCTTTTTGGCGCAATTACGGCACAACCGAAGGAATTGCCCGTAAGGTAGTCCATCCCTTAGCGCGCGTGGATGGTGACTGTTATAGGCTAACAATGTATTGCGTTCAGTGGGTTTTCTATGTAGAGAGGTGAAAAGTCCTCCATCTTCATATTGTATGTTTAGATCCAGAAAGGTAATGCTGGATTTGTGTATGGTCGATGTAAAAGTCAAGTGTGGTTGTATAGAATTCAAATATAGAACAAAGTCATCGAAATCAGAATTATTACCTGACCAAATAAGAAAAATGTCATCTATATAGCGCTTCCAGCATCCAATCTTGGAGCGGTACATGTTAGTATTGTTGAGGACAAATTTATGTTCCACATGGTCCATGTATATATTCGCCAGATTTGGAGCAAAAATCGCTCCCATACTAGTACCAGAACATTGTTGGTAATGGGTACCTTCTGACACAAAATAATTGTGTGTGAGGGCAATCTGTAAGAGTGAGATAATAAAATTGGTAGGGACCTGAACGGGTCTTGGTCTGGTATTTAATAAATCTTTGATTACCTCTATACTCTCCGCTTGGGGTATATTCGTATAGAGAGAAACAATGTCAAGGGTGGCAAGCCAATCTACCTCGATATTGTAGGGTCTTACTTCTAACAGATTGATCATGTGCATAGAATCTCTTACATATGTTTCCTGTTCAGGAACATAATCTTTAATGAAGAAATCTATGTATTTGCCAATAGGTTCAAGAATTGAACCGCATCCAGAAAGTATGGGTCGGCCTGGGGGATTGGTGATGTTTTTATGTATCTTGGGCAGAGTATAAAGGACCGGAGTTCTTGGGTTATCTGCATTGAGAAACGCGAATTCTTTTTTATTGAGAAAGCCTAGGTCTAAGCCCTCTGTGGTTATTCTCAAGATCTCTTTTTAATTTCTATTAGTGGATTACTGTCTAGTTTTTGTAATGTCTTACCTCTCCTATTTGTTTCCTGATTTCTAAGTCATAGTCATGTCTGTTTTGTACCACAATTCCGCCTCCTTTGTCAGCAGGTTTCAATATGATCGATTGGTCAGTCTTCAAACTTTCTAAGGCTTTACGTTCATCTAGGCTAATGTTGTATGGTATGTATGAATTACTGTTTTTCAGGTTGTCTATCCCTGCAAGTACTATCTTTTCAAATGTTAATAGTTCTGGTGGCATCATGCCATTGGTGGGGTAAAAGACGGAAGGTGGTTTAAGTCCTGTCACAGAGTCTTGTGTGTAGTCCGCCCTGTCCATAAAGAACAGTCTAAGGCGTATTTTACGGAAGAACTGGTACAGTTCTGATTTTAGGTTAAAGAAATTGGTGCGTTCAGTAATAACAAATGATAATCCTTTACTTAACAGGGAGATCTCAGATGAGGATAGGACATGTTGTGATAGATTAAAAATGGGAATGCTCTCTGTTCTGGTATTGGCCAGATCTAGTATGGTTGAGGGCCCCACTGATAGTGTTTGTTCCGTGTCTGTCTCTCCCCGGGTATTGCTACCATGTTTTGCCTTTTCTCTTCCCTCCTCGATCTAAAAAGGCTGCCCTGGATGATTGTCAATGCGACTCGGTCCTGGTTGAGCGTCAGAGTCGCTTGAGCCTCCGGATGATTCTGAAAAAGTAACTGGCTGATTTCTCCTAAATCTACCCCAGATGTTCTGTCTGTTTTGTGTACCAAGAGTGTTATAATAGTCCTCTCTCAAGTAAGGGTAGGCCTTCTCTTTTGAGAAGTTTTTAATGTCCTTTGTTACCTTGTCTGCCTTTTTCTTTAATTCAAAAGAGTTGAAATCCTCTATGGTTTTGTTGAGTTTGTCTAGAAGTACTTTGGCCTCTGTTACTCCGTCCCCACTTAGAAGTTCTTTTTCTAATTCTTCTATTTCTTTCAATTCTGCTTTAGCGTGATCCAGAGCTGTTTCTACCCCTAACACCATCCAGTGGCGTGAACAAGTAGTAGAGATGTGGCTAAACCCTCCCTTAAATTTTCCTTGGCGTTCATTGCCCATATACGAAGCAATCGCCTGCAGCTTAGATCGGCCATCCTGCTGATCAGCCAGAGAAACCCACATGGGTAAGCTTTTTCTTAAATGCAACATTGCAGCTACCCGCCAATACCCCACAATCATTTGCTAGGAATTACATTTTCTGCTTTTGACATTTTCGTTTTCACATACAGTTCTTGTACCTTGTGAATATCAAGTGCCCCGAGTAACGCTGAGATATCCAGGCCCTGCCATCCTTTCTGCCTAACACTATCCTCACAAGGGGTAAGTTCTTGTGGCTTGTTCTTGTTATAAACATTATCCATGCTACCACATCTTGAATCTACTATTAAACATTAGCCATGCCATTGTACACTGATCTAACTATTATGCATTTATTACCTTTCACAGTGCCCGGCCGGGTCCCTGTGAGTTTTTCTTCACTTATTTCACGGTGACACTGCTTTTCACATTAGGCAGTGCAGGCCTCCCCTCAGGTACGCTCCTCCCTTTTCAGAAGCCTTTACCTCCAATTTTGCAAGCCACTGCCTTGGCCACACACTGACAGTATCCTCCCATTTCTTTTAGGTGTCCCTACATCCTTTAGGTCCTGAAGAGACCCTGTACTTCAGATAGGGTCGAAACATCGTCGACAATTAACAAAGGCGAACTATTATCAAACACTTATGATTGTATAAAGTGTTGTCCAATTGATTTTGAATTATTTAATGGTCGCCAAAATGTTTTCAAGTGAAACCTTGTACATATGTCACGTATTATGTCACTATTAGTTTAGGTTCCAATGTTTTTTTCACTGGGACACCGTTCACTATTTGTAATCATTGTTTGTTGTATAATCATATTGTGATTCTCAAGCCCTATGTATATATTGTTTATTTCATTTATTTATTATATAAACGAAAAAAAAATTCACATTGACTATTCCCTCGGTGTCAGTGGCCAGCTTTCTTTTTGACATCCTACTAACCCTGTATATTGCCATTGTGCAGAATTGCATCAGAAATACTGTATTATTATTCCACAGGAGCCATTGTTTCCCCATTAACTTACTTACCCAGGCTCCCCGTGAGTAGGGTTCCCTTGTTTTTTGTTCTCAGTACTTAGAGCGGTGGCTGCACCGCAAGGGATTTATCCTTATTGTGGATTTTTCCTAAATACCCTATGATACATAGGGTTTACTTTTGCTCTCAGGGTTAGGATGTCAGAAAGAGAAGCTCCCCTATATACTGAGGAGTATATTGCAAAAATTACTAGTGGCCCATCTTTATTTTCAAATCAACCAATCAGTAGTGTGAGCCCACGGCAGCAACTGCTTGAGAAAATAGAAAAAGCAAAGAAAAAACATGTTAGAACTGAGCTTCATGCTCGAATGTTAACAGAATATTTGAAGGCCGGAATTATCCCACAAGGACTACAGATTAGAAACGTTCCAGGGATTTTTCGTGACGACCCAAAATTTAAGGGAGGGTTTAGCCACATCTCTACTACTTGTTCACGCCACTGGATGGTGTTAGGGGTATAAACAGCTCTGGATCACGCTAAAGCAGAATTGAAAGAAATAGAAGAATTAGAAAAAGAACTTCTAAGTGGGGACGGAGTAACAGAGGCCAAAGTACTTCTAGACAAACTCAACAAAACCATAGAGGATTTCAACTCTTTTGAATTAAAGAAAAAGGCAGACAAGGTAACAAAGGACATTAAAAACTTCTCAAAAGAGAAGGCCTACCCTTACTTGAGAGAGGACTATTATAACACTCTTGGTACACAAAACAGACAGAACATCTGGGGTAGATTTAGGAGAAATCAGCCAGTTACTTTTTCAGAATCATCAGGAGGCTCAAGCGTCTCTGACGCTCAACCAGGACCGAGTTGCATTGACAATCATCCAGGGCAGCCTTTTTTAGATCGAGGAGGGAAGAGAAAAGGCAAAACATGGTACCAATACCCGGGGGAGAGAGAGACACGGAACAAACACTATCAGTGGGGCCCTCAACCATACTAGATCTGGCCAATACCAGAACAGAGAGCATTCCCATTTTTAATCTATCACAACATGTCCTATCCTCATCTGAGATCTCCCTGTTAAGTAAAGGATTATCATTTGTTATTACTGAACGCACCAATTTCTTTAACCTAAAAACAGAAATGTACCAGTTCTTCCGTAAAATACGCCTTAGACTGTTCTTTATGGACAGGGCGGACTACACACAAGACTCTGTGACAGGACTTAAACCACCTTCCGTCTTTTACCCCACCAATGGCATGATGCCACCAGAACTATTAACATTTGAAAAGATAGTACTTGCAGGGATAGACAACCTGAAAAACAGTAATTCATACATACCATACAACATTAGCTTAGATGAACGTAAAGCCTTAGAAAGTTTGAAGACTGACCAATCGATCATATTGAAACCTGCTGACAAAGGAGGCGGAATTGTGGTACAAAACAGACATGACTATGACTTAGAAATCAGGAAACAAATAGGAGAGGTAAGACATTACAAAAAACTAGACAGTAATCCACTAATAGAAATTAAAAAGAGATCTTGAGAATAACCACAGAGGGCTTAGACCTAGGCTTTCTCAATAAAAAGAATTCGCGTTTCTCAATGCAGATAACCCAAGAACTCCGGTCCTTTATACTCTGCCCAAGATACATAAAAACATCACCAATCCCCCAGGCCGACCCATACTTTCTGGATGCGGTTCAATTCTTGAACCTATTGGCAAATACATAGATTTCTTCATTAAAGATTATGTTCCTGAACAGGAAACATATGTAAGAGATTCTATGCACATGATCAATCTGTTAGAAGTAAGACCCTACAATATCGAGGTAGATTGGCTTGCCACCCTTGACATTGTTTCTCTCTATACGAATATACCCCAAGCGGAGAGTATAGAGGTAATCAAAGATTTATTAAATACCAGACCAAGACCCATTCAGGTCCCTACCAATTTTATTATCTCACTCTTACAGATTGCCCTCACACACAATTATTTTGTGTCAGAAGGTACCCATTACCAACAATGTTCTGGTACTAGTATGGGAGCGATTTTTGCTCCAAATCTGGCGAATATATACATGGACCATGTGGAACATAAATTTGTCCTCAACAATACTAACATGTACCGCTCCAAGATTGGATGCTGGAAGCGCTATATAGATGACATTTTTCTTATTTGGTAAGGTAATAATTCTGATTTCGATGACTTTGTTCTATATTTGAATTCTATACAACCACACTTGACTTTTACATCGACCATACACAAATCCAGCATTACCTTTCTGGATCTAAACATACAATATGAAGATGGAGGACTTTTCACCTCTCTACATAGAAAACCCACTGAACGCAATACATTGTTAGCCTATAACAGTCACCATCCACGCGCGCTAAGGGATGGACTACCTTACGGGCAATTCCTTCGGTTGTGCCGTAATTGCGCCAAAAAAGAAGATTATATGAAAGAAGCTGACATACTGAGAGAAAAACTTATAGCACGAGGGTATCCAAATAGGCTAATCAAAAATTCATTGAAAAGAGCCTGGTTTTGTCACAGAGATACGCTACTCACCCCCAAAGAAAAGTCCAAAACAAACAAACTTATCTGTGTTACCACGTTTGGAATACATACCAACAGAATCCGCAAATTGGTAACTCAAAATTGGCATATTATCAAAAGCATAAACCCCAACATTGGAATTCCAATGTTGGCATTCAAACGGGGCAAAAATTTGAAAGACCATCTGATTAGATCATCCTTAGAAACCCCACTGCAAACCACGCGATCATTGCAATCAACCTGGGGCTTACCCGAGGTTAAAGGACATTTCAAATGCGGGAACTGTGTAGCATGCGCATTCACATTGAACACTAAAACTTTTGAACATGGAAACGTGAAACAGACGCTGGAATTTTTTGCCAATTGTAACACGAAAAATGTTGTGTACTGCATAAAATGTCCTTGCGGTTTGCCCTATATTGGGCAAACACAGCAACCAGTGAAGGCTCGAATAGGACAACATCGTAGCAGAATTAGAAATTCAGTGCCTAATGCCCCTTGGTCAGCCATTTTTCTAACAAAAATCATACGGCAGATGATATTACATGGCAAGTAATA
Source organism: Calotriton arnoldi (assembly GCA_963921515.1). Lineage (NCBI taxonomy): Eukaryota > Metazoa > Chordata > Amphibia > Caudata > Salamandridae > Calotriton > Calotriton arnoldi. Next base: position 4,265,704 of record CAWUFW010000332.1, read on the forward strand.
GACAAAGTATCCATCCCACCCAGAGGAGGAGACCTGGCTCAAATCCTTCAACGAGTAGAATGTCGCTGGATTGAACGCACCAATTCTATCATTCAGGGGTTAAACTCTGCTGAAGAATGGCGTGGTTTTATCACCACACTTAGTGCCTAACCTCCATCATGTGCAGCAGCGCGCTTGACACCCCTTACTGAAACAGCACCCGTCTCGGCCCTTATTGATGGGATCTGTAAACACAGCATTTAGTTTTTCTATCTAATGTTTCACTTCATTTGTAGCTATTTGCCATCCCCTGCCCTTCCCTCCATTATCTACACTACTACATGTATGGTTTATCCGGCCAACAATTTCTCAATTTTTACTTCTACTCTTTCTCTTCTCAAAACCCATTCCACTCCACCCTGAGTCATCAGCCATCCCCGGCCCTTCACTTCACTGACTGTATCACCACTTGTATGCTCCTTTATATTTTCCGTTACTGGTAACTTCCACCACATTCTGTGCAACCCCGCTATTAGGCTTGTTATCCTATTGCACGTAGAGAATGCCACAGCATTTCTTAGGGGTCCACACAAACAAACACACAATTTATTTCTTTTTATTTCTTTTTTATTATTTATTATTTATTATTTACTATTATTCTTTATTTCTATTTTCCCTCCTCCCTCCATACTTTCTGATTTTTAAATTCGACCCACCACATCCACCAGTCTTTTGTTTATTTCTATTTTGGCACACAGATCCATAGAGCAGATAGGTATTCTGGATCATGTAGCCATGCCTGACTCACCATTTTTTGGCGGGAACTTTTGCTTATCCATTGCTAGACAACTACTATCCTGTTGTTATCGCACCAAACAGGGAGACGGACGCTCCACTGTTCCAGCAGCACTCGGGGGACAAACACCGGCTATTTCAGCTTATCCAAGGTACTAACAGCCCTGACCTCAATGCCCTTGGTTCTACATTTAAGACCTTGGTTATTTATCTAGCGCCCGTCCTCATTATTACTATTTTCTTATTTTAGAGCTCCACTTGTTATTTCCTTGGCGTTCATTGCCCATATACAAAGCAATCGCCTGCAGCTTAGATCGGCCATTCTGCTGATCAGCCAGAGAAACCCACATGGGTAAGCTTTTCTTAAATGCAACATTGCAGCTACCCGCCAATACCCCACAATCATTTGCTAGGAATTACATTTTCTGCTTTTGACATTTTCGTTTTTCACATACAGTTCTTGTACCTTGTGAATATCAAGTGCCCGAGTAACGCTGAGATATCCAGGCCCTGCCATCCTTTCTGCCTAACACTACCCTCACAAGGGGTAAGTTCTTGTGGCTTGTTCTTGTTATAAACATTATCCATGCTACCACATCTTGAATCTACTATTAAACATTAGCCATGCCATTGTACACTGATCTAACTATTATGCATTTATTACCTTTCACAGTGCCCGGCCGGGTCCCTGTGAGTTTTTTTCTTCACTTATTTCACGGTGACACTGCTTTTCACATTAGGCAGTGCAGGCCTCCCCTCGGGTATGCACCCTCCCTTTTCAGAAGCCTTTAGCTCCAATTTTGCAAGCCACTGCCTTGGCCACACACTGACAGTATCCTCCCATTTCTTTTAGGTGTCCCTACATCCTTTAGGTCCTGAAGAGACCCTGTAGTTCAGATAGGGTTGAAACGTCGTCGACAAATTAACAAAGGCGAACTATTATCAAACACTTATGATTGTATAAAGTGTTGTCCAATTGATGTTGAATTATTTAATGGTCGCCAAAATGTTTTCAAGTGAAATCTTGTACATATGTCACGTATTATGTCACTATTAGTTTAGGTTCCAATGTTTTTTTCACTGGGACACCGTTCACTATTTGTAATCATTGTTTGTTGTATAATCATATTGTGATTCTCAAGCCCTATGTATATATTGTTTATTTCATTTATTTATTATATAAACGAGAAAAAAAATTCACATTGACTATTCCCTCAGTGTCAGTGGCCAGCTTTCTTTTTGACATCCTACTAACCCTGTATATTGCCATTGTGCAGAATTGCATCAGAAATACTGTATTATTATTCCACAGAAGCCATTGTTTCCCCATTAACTTGTCTGCAAAAGCAGGCAGGAGAAAGCCTTTTAACAAAAGAGTTCTCGGAGGCTGTAATTGAAACCTGCAGAGTAACAACACATGTAACAGGGGGTGTCCTCTTGGGCAGTAACAACAGAAGAGAGGGAGGTACTAAGGAGAGACTAATAGGCTTATTAACAAATCAAATGCCAAGGTTTACAAGGGACAGTGACAGGAGCCAATTAAAAAGAGAGGGGAGAGTGGGCGGGCTTACAGTTCATACTTCAATACAGCAAGTCTCGGAGAGACAGCGCAAGCGCTGCCTAGATGAGACCTAAAAACGACCCGACCCCAGCCCACTGCCCTGAGCCCTAAAACTGGCCCCCAGCCCTAAAAACTATCCTGAACCCCCTGTCATGAGCCCTAAAATCCAGCCCCCGCCCTTAAAAACTACCCTGACCCAGCCCTAAAAACACTCCAGCCCCCCGCCCTGAGCCCTAAAACTGGCCCCCAGCCCTAAAAACTACCCCAACCCCACGCCCTGAGTCCTACAACCCAGCCCCAAGCACTGCATTGATAAGTACTCCGACCCCAGCCTTACAAACAGAAAGCTACTCACCAAGCCGCATCCCGATCCTTCTCATTCCTTCCATTCTTGTCCGAGCACGAGGCAGTCCCTTCAAGTTTCCAACACCTCCCACTCCCTGCCCATTCGCTGCAAATCTAGAGTGCTGACTGCCTTTACTACGCATACGCCTTTACAGCGGAAATTGTTGTAAAGGCATGTATGATAAAGGAATATGCGTGGTAAAGGCAAGACCACTGACCTTGTCAGTGTGACTGCTCTTGCCCCGCACAGCTCCACCACTAAGTGCTGCCACCTAAGCTCACTGTTGCAGAGTGTTCGAGGCCCTCCTCCACCCGCAGGCTCCTGCCTGCGCCTCATCCCTGGTGGTCCAGTGGGAGAGCACTCTGCTCTTCTGATGTTCTGCCTCTCTTGACTGTTTTGCGCCTTCTTTTTCTTTCATTTCCTTCTCTTTCTTTCTCTTCCTTCGTCTGCCCTTCTGTCACTTTTCACTTTTCTTTTTTCACTCTCTCCTTTGTTTTTCCCTCGTTTCCCCCCACCGCTGCTGCTCCTGCGGCTCCTCCACACTCCAGTGTGTACTTCCCGCTCCCGCCTCCCCAACTAACCCGCCCTTCCCCCGAACCCTACTTAATGGTGGCTGCGCCGAAGGCACACCAAGGGCAAGCCTGTTTGTGCCCCTCCGCTACCTGACCGCGACCAGCGCCAGGGACCCTGGCCCTCTGACCTGCCACCGCTATAACTCCAGCACCCTCCACGATCTCAACCCCGGACGCAACAACTGCTAGCTCTCGATGTTAAACAACAACCAAGGCCCCCTTGCCTGTATACAGTGCCGCCGCACCTTCACCCACCTCCGTACCCCAGCAGCTTCTCCCAACCTACCGGACATCAACCCTCACAAACCGCTCAACTACATCCTCTTCAACGTATGTTCCCTACACAAAAACGCCATAGAAATCTGGGACCTCCTCACCACCTACTCGCCCGACGTCACCTTCTTCACGGAAACCTGGGCCAACGCCAACTCTGCACTGGACATCGCCACCGCCATTCCTGACGGATACAAGATCTTGCACAAGGACCGCCCCATCCGCCCAGTAGGAAGCACCACCGTCGTCCACAAAAACACTCTCCACATGACCACCCGCTCGAACGACACAATGACCCTCATCGAGCACCTCCACTTTCAGATCCAGACCAACCCCAAAACGACCCTGCACGGAACCCTCATCTACAGGCTGCCTGGCCCCCATGCTCCCTTTACCGACGCCATCACCGACCTCATCGCACCCCACGCCCTCGCATCCACAGACAACATCCTAGTCGGAGACCTAAACTTCCACCTGGACAACCACGACGACTCAAACACTGCCTCCCTCCTAGAGAACCTAGCCAACATAGGACTAAAACAACTAGTCACTGCCCCCACGCACACAGCGGGACACACACTTGACCCTGTCTACACCAAAACAGCGTCTCCTACAGCCACACCACATAACTCCTCTGGACAGATCACCACTGCATCCACTTCTCCTTCAAAAAAACCACCGTACACAAGCACGCCCAACGCCTCCCCCTCAGAAGCTGGAACAAAATCACAGAAGACCAGCTCACCTCTGCCCTCGTCAGCACCCCACCACCAACCACATCAGACGCAAACACCGCAGCACGCAACCTCCACCACTGGATCACGAACTGCGCCGACACACTCTCCCCCTCAAGAAAGCCACCACAAGACACAGCAAGAAAGCAAGCTGGTTGACTCCTGCACTTCAAGAATCCAGACGCTCCTGCAGACGACTCAAAAAGACATGGAGGAACAACAAAACCCCGGAAACATGAACCACCTACAAACCAGTCACCACTGCACACCACAAACTCATCAAATCCACAAGGAAGAAATCCCTCCAAGACAGAATCCTCACCGATGCACACAACTCCAAAGAACTCTTCTCCATCATCAAGGAATTTGCCAAACCCTGCAGCGAAACAACAGACGTCCCACCCTCCCAAGACCTCTGCAACAGACTCAGCACCTTCTTCCACCACAAGATCAAGATGATCTATGAAATCTTTGACAACCAAGACCACCTCACCGCTCCAGCTCCCCCCTCAAGCGACGCCACTCAACAGACCCTGCTCAAATGGATCCCGCTCACGACAGAAAACACCTTAAAGACCATGAAAAGCATCCACTCGGAGCACCCTCAGACCCCTGCCCACACCACATCTTCCACAGAGTCGCCTCAACCATTGCACCCAAACTATGTTGGACGATCAACTGCATCTTCGAGACCACCACCTTCCCTGACAACTAAAAACACGCTGAAGTTAACCCCCTCCTGAAGAAACCCTCCGCGGACCCGATGAACCTCAAGAAATTCAGGCCCATCTCCCTGCTTCCCTTCTCAGTCAAGGTCCTGGAAAAGGCCATCAATACCCAGCTAAGAAACTTCATTGAGGCTGACAATGTCCTGGACGTCTCCCAATCTGGATTCCGAAGCAACCACAGCACTGAGACCTCCCTACTCACCACCACCAACGACATCCGTTCCCTCATTGACCAGGGCGAAACAGCAGCCCTTATCCTCCTGGACCTCTCGGCTGCATTCAACACCGTCTCCCACCGCACCCTAGCCACCAGACTCCACGACACCAGAAACCGCAGCAAGGCCCTCGACTGGATCCGCTCCTTCCTCACCGGCAGAACTCAGCGGGTCAGACTCCCTCACTATCTCTCGGAATCGACCGAGACCAACTATGGAGTACCCAGGGCTCCTCCCTCAGCCCCACCCTCTTCAATGTCTACATGGCCCCCTTCGCAACCATCCTCAGGAGCCACGGGCTCAACGTCATCTACTACACCGACGACATCCAGCTGATCTTCTCCCTCACCAATGAACCCAACAACTTCCAAGAAGGGATGAAAGCTGTCGCCACCTGGATGAAGAACGGCTGCCTGAAAGTTAACTCAGAAAAGACAGAAGTCATCATCCTTGGCACCACCCCCTCTGCATGGAACGATTCCTGCCCTCGGAAATCCCCCAACCCCGACGGACTACGCATGAAGCCTCAGCATCATACTAGACTCATCGCTCACAATGATCCACCAGATCAATGTTGTCTCCTCGACCTGCTTCAATACCCTCCGCATGCTTCGAAAGACTTTCAGATGGAGCCCAACCGAAACCAGAAAAAAATGTCACTCCCGCACTCATCAGCAGCAGACTTGACTACGGCAACGCTCTCTATGCTGGAATCAACAAGAAACTCCTTCGCAAACTCCAGACTGTCCAGAACGCCACAGCCAGACTGATCCTCGACATCCCCCGTCATAGCCACATCACCCAAAATTTCTGCGATCTCTACTTGCTTCCATTCAAAAGAAGAATAACCTTCAAACTCCTCACCCACGCATACAAGACCCTTCACAACACCGGACCCGCATACCTGAACACTTGCCTCTCTTTCCACGTACCCAAAAGACACCTCTGATCAGCCCAGCTCTCTCTGGCCATCGTCCCGCATATCAATAGGACTAGAACGGGAGGAAAGTCCTTCTCCTACCTCGCAGCCAAAGCCTGGAACACCCTCCCTCTCCACATCCGGCAGTCTCCCACTCTGCCCCAGTTCAGAAAGGACCTCAAGACCTGGCTTTTAGGATGACCCCAGCACTCAACGGAGCCGCCCCTTCCCCCCCCAGTGCCTTGAGACCCTCACGGGTGAGTAGCTGCGCTTTACCAACCCTGATTGAAAGGCATATGCGTGGTAAAGGCAAGCGTGGTAATGGCAAGCGTAGTTCCAACCGCGTTGTTAATGGTGTTTCCCCAGAAAATTACATCAAATTACGCCGGTTTAGCGGACATTTTGCTGGAGCCTAGTATGTGTACACTGAAAGTCCAGATGACTGGAGAATGAGGTTACTGTTTGTATTGCTGAATCTGAGGAGGCTATAGAAAGAGATCCTTGTGTGCACTGAAGGGATGAGATAGCTATGAGCAGGTCTCTATGAGTCATATGCTAAGATGGATTTCATCAAACTCACAAGTGGGAGTGGTTTGAATCACATGGCATGTGGGCATTCCCATTTTCTTGGTGATGCCACAACCCTATGTACCCTGACTTGGAAGTCCTGGCCTGGAACTAATGTCCTCTATGAACCCTTCTCCCCCATAAAGACTTTCTTAAAAAAATTACATGGCGGGAAAGTATATCATAAGGAGTAACTAAAGTGACATATGCTGTGACCTAATCAATGGGGGGGTCACAAAATTTACATCCATCACATCCTGCAATGCTACGGAAGAGATGTCATAGGAAGTGACCTAGCTAGAAGTGACCTAAGCAGTGATCCTAGCGTTCAGATCCCACTGCATCAAACAACTTCTACTCTTTGACTCCATTCCACAGTGCAATAGTCGTGAAATGATGATGTAATTAGTGACCTGGCAGGTAGTGACATAGGCAGGGATCCTAGCATCTGGGCCACATGGTTTCACCCCATCACACATGCAGTGCACAGAAAAATACTTCATAGTAGGTGACCCACCAGGAAGTGATGTAGGGAGTTGCCCCTTACCCTATGTGTCAAACCCCTTTAAACCCATTCCAACATGCAATGCTCAGAAAGTCTTGTCATAGGAAGTGACATAGGCGGTGACTCAAGCATATGGTCAGACTACTCCCACTCTTTGACCTCATCCAATATCCAATCCCCAGGAAGTTATACTGTAGGTTACATCCATTTTTGGAGTAGAGGATAGATGAATAAGGAGCTCTTGACACAGTCTCAGTCTAAGGCCAGCACGCGAAGAGAAGCTGCTGAACTATGAAGAGATACCACTACTACACCGAACAGTTGCCACGTGTAGAGCGCCTTAAAGGTAGGCTTTGTCGTTTCCCCATTTGTTACAGTGTGGTGAACAACGAGCAGTTTTGTTCATTACCACTAGTTGTCCTATAGCCGACTCAGTCATATATCGATTTGACCTATAATTCTGTTGGTCAATAAATCCTGGAGAGGGATCTACGGCACGTGCCTGAGACCCCAGGACCATCCCAGATGCTTCTGTGACTCCAGCCAGACTCAGCTGTAATGTAATTCTATGTCGTGCAATGGAGGGACGGCTTTCAGCTCCATCCTTCATAAGCCGCCCTCCATCTTGTTAAACTTCTTTCTACAGACAATTGCTCCTATTGCTAAGGCAGGTGATATTTTCAACCATGTATGCCTGAGCCGGTGGGACAAGCTTAATCAATCAATAGAGCGCCCGCATCATCAGTTTCATTTATTTTTTTCTCTTGGACTTTTCTTCCTCAGTTATCCTCTCGGAATATGTTCTTGCAGCTAACTATGCTTGGTTCTTTACAGGATTACCTTTTGCTCAGACTGTTGGTGGGGCGGGTGCTATGCGTATCGTTTTAACCCCAATGGGCACTGGGCTGAGAGTCCCAAGTCAAGAAGGTTTGGGGTCTGGACTCCTGTCAGCCTGATGAGAGTGCAAGACCTTCTTTGGCCATGAGCTGTCCTGAAAGTAGCTCACATCAGTAATGTGCATTATGGTCCCTGATGATGACCCTCTATGTGTGTAATCATGTATTCGGACAGTAACTTTAAAGATTGATTTCTCCACCCATACACATTGTACTCATGGTGTCTGATAGAGGTATAAAAAAGTATTAGGACTTTTTAAAGCACACCAGCGATAGAGCCCCTTGGGATCATAAGCAGTACAGTACAGGTTTGGTCGAAAACCCTATTTTTTTTTTTCACAACAAAATTTTATTGTTGACAGGCAAGATGAGCCCAGGAGCGGCCCGGACAATACATCATATACATGGAATGGCATTGGTAGAGATGTCAACATTTTACAATAAGTTCGGTGAAGAATAAGAGATATACGTGTCTGAACTAAACAAAAGAAAACCTCGTAAACCATGAACAACAGTGTCACAGCGTACATCCAAGTAATTTGTGGTAGTGACTCCGATCGCAACTTATCAATGTATGGACAATGAGTCAAAGTGTGGATGAAAACCCTATTTTTCACCCTGTTTTTCACCAGCAACAAGATAACCGAGGAGTTAGAATACATGTACTTTTTTCCTGTACAATGTCAGGCAGCTTTACTCCAATGAACGGTGTATCCGATGAGAAGCACCCTTGGGCAGTGAGGTGCAGTTACCCTTCAGGGAAAATATCCAACCAGGAGGCTCAGAGGACCCCTGCATTTTTCATCATATTTTTATTTAGTTCAGAGCAGTTGGAGTACAATAGCTCACAGGTTTAGCTGTGTAGTATGCATTACAGCTATAAGGTGTGAGTGAAGCTCAGCCTGCTTTGCCATTCAAATACATATTTTTTAATAGACATTATTTGCATTTCAATCAATCAATCAATATTCTTATAAGGCGCGACTACTCACCTGTGAGGGTCTCAAAGTGCATTTGAACATCATCTAAGGGATATTAGGAATGTCTGCCACTAGTCATAGGTTGGTATAGATGTTTGTATTGTGATGGGACAGGGGTGAGTAGTATTGTACCTTTCACTTCCTATGTTGGTAAATAAATAATTATATATGCCATCACATACCATGCCATTAGCTATTAGCATACCAAGCACTGCCTGTTCTTACACCCAAATACCAACGCCTTGTTTGGATGCATTGCTCCCTAGCTCCACATCTCTGCAAAGTCCTTCCGAAGCACCTTAGGGAACTCTGAAATCCCACGCGAGTCAAGTCCGGTATGATGGAACCAACAGCATAGTGAGGACTAAGTCTACTCCCCAGTAGCGGCTGCTACGGGGCAGTAGTGGTGGAGCCGGGAGGGGGGTTAAAAAATAAATAAAATATTTTTTTTTCCTTACCTGCTGCCTCTCCGTAATCTTCGGTCGATGCAGGAAGCACACAGGCTCCCAGACTCCCATAAGCCAATCATGACGCTGCTGTCATCAGCATAACAGCAGTGTCATGATTGGTCTGAGAGGCCTGGTTCAGTGCTCAGGCAGGTAGTGGGAGCCTGTCGATGTTCTCCAGCCTTCTGTGCAATACAGCCAGGTGGAGAACATGCTAAGTGCGCATGACTGTTTGGCCCGCCCAAGATGGCTGACCAAACCGTCATGCGCACTTAGAAAGTGCCCACCACTCGTCCCCCTGCTCTGTGGGCAGCCCAGCCCGTCCCACGCCACACCTACAGAGCCAGTACTGAAAAATAAAATGATAATAAATTGGTATTATTGCCATTTTATTTTTCCTGTGGGGCGATGCTCCTCCGCCTTAGCAGAGGAGCCGCCCTTGTGCTCCCTCACCCAGCTTAGGGGGAAATGTTCCCGTAAGGCAGAGATGTTGATGCACATCTTAGAAAAACAGCAAAATGGGTGAATGCACACTCATGTTTCATCCCTCTTTGTGGGGTTGTGAGCCTATCAGTATATGAGCCACCACTTATCATGATGCACTCTGTGTGTGACTGTAGAGTTCAATCCTAAATGTATGTGCAGTCTTTATATTTTATATCCACAATCATAGTTTGAGTTACACCTTTGTGTATTTGGAGGGCTTCGTATGCTAATATGCAGTCAGAGTTTTCCTAGAAGAGTTTTCTACTGCAGGAACGACAGAGCAAAGTTTTTTATTTCTTGGCAAGTGTAAGAAATTGGTTTATTATTTAAGCCCTTTAAGGACTGTTGCAAACGAATGTCTCTGATAGATCCTCATCAGATTTGCCTGAGGTGTCTGGGGCCGAGATACGACTCTAAAGCCTACAGTGACTGCGTATCGATGAACCCAAAGACAGTATGCGATTGTGAGGTGAAACTACATCGCCAAGTACCGGAAGACTCCGTGATGCAACCGGTCCAGGTCGAAAGTTCATCCCTACCCTGTTTCAGATCCATAAATCAAAGGAGTCATTTCAGAGGTCGATCTTCATCTCGCTAAAAGTTGTCAGGTAAGTTGAAGAAAAAGCACAAGAAATCTAAGTGGGACTCGGCCCCTACCTGCTGATCACACTCTCCTAAGAAGATGAGGGGTTGGCACCATACAGCTGGATCTTGCTCTCAAAGTCACTTGACTTCGGAGCCTATGACGCAACTTATATTGAATCAACCTGAGCTTCCAGGGCCATCTGAAACAGATCGAAGTATTCTGTGAGGCTATGTTCTGACACTGTGGATCAATGCTGACTCACTCTAGTGCACCTGCGGACCTCATGGAGCCAAAAGGTTTTTCAACTGGAATATTGCTGACAGGTTTACTCTCCGTGCCATTTGGACCCTCTGAGACCATCATGGGGCCATCTTCAGCTCCAGTTCTGAATCCACCTCCACCACCAGCGGCGGCTGGCTGAGGTAAGCGTGGTGGGCCTTGGGGCAGGGCAGGACGCGGCAGGGGGGGAACCGACGGAAGAGGTATAATTAAAAAAATAAGTAATACCTATTCCGTCGTCCGTGGGCTTCCCCCCCTGCCACGCCCTGCCCCGCCCCACTGCTCTTACCTGAGCCGGCCGCTGCTGTCCACTATTACAATCCACGCAGTTCCTGGCACTTCGGCGTCGATCTTTACTCTATCGACCCCGGAAGACGAAGCCCCAACTGTCCTCTCTGATGCCGAGTCAGCGTAATTTTATCATCGATCGAGGCCGCACTGACCCACTGTAGAGGCCCCACTGCATTTGCCACCTCCACAAAGATGAAGGCAGACACGCCATCCCTGTTTGGCACAGATTTGGACAATGACTACGATGTGGGTGCTGAGATTGGCCAGCAATACCATGAACAGAATTGGTATGATGACCTGAGGGAAGAAAGTGTCCATGGTACCTCCTCTGAGTCAGGCCTGCTCTCACTCCTTGGTCTTTCCACTGATGAGAGTGCTGCTTACATCATGGTGATGCGTAGGGCAGCCAAAGTCCTTGACCTCCAGCTCCCCACCTTAGAGGTAAAGACCAATGTCCTTACAGAAATCCTCCAGCCGGGGAAAACATCCACTGAGTCAGTCTTGCCTTTTAATGAGGCACTTGTGGATGCCTTGTTGGGGTCATGGGCCAAACCTTGCTCTCTCCTCCCTGTCAACAGCCAGATTGCACAATGCTACTGCCCTGCATTGGGCGACCCTGCATTTTTTATCTCTGCACCCCTGCCCTGAATGCTTGGTGGTGCAGGCATCTGAAAACAAGACTAACCCAAATGCATTCCCCATTACTCTCCCCACAAGCCAGTCCAAACGGGTGGAGACATTTAGAAAGAGGGTCTACTCGCCCACCAGCTTGGTATTTACATCAGTCTTTGCCAGCTGCCTCCTGGGGCTCTTTTCCCATGCCCTTTTGGGTTCGATGGCTCAAGTTCTTCTAGGTGTTCCTGAAGATCTTTAACCTTTCCTCAACCAGCCTATACAGGACAGTTGTGATGTGGCCAAGTTCACAATTCATTGTGACTAGGACACCACCGATTCCATCAGGCAGGCAACTAACCCCATGTTGCCATTGTACACCACGTCAGCCATGTTTTTTCAGGTGATGCATAGTCATCTCTTATGAATGTGCCTTTTGATGGGACTCTCCTGTTTGGGGACACAGCAGATTCAGCACTCGATTGGTTCAAGGAGAGTAGGGCCAATGAACGCTCACTGGGCTTATCTACCCGAACTTGTGAACCCCATCAGCCCAATCGCTCCTTTTGCAGCTTCCGCAGAGGTACCCCATACTGCCAGCAATACCCCCCCGCAGCCCCATCTCCTAAACCCCTTGTGCGTGCCCTTAGTGGAGCACAATCACCTAGTGGGAGGCAGGATCCAACAATTCTTTCCAGGCTGGCAGGACATCGTACTGCACACATGGGTCCTTTAAATTGTTCAGAAGGGATATGCCCTACCCTTTCTTTTCAAGTCACTGCACTTTTCACTGCCCCTCAAATACTAACAAAGGACCGTGCATTCATTTTGCGGCAGGAAGTGCAGGTCTTTTTGGCCAAATGGACTATCAAGAAGATGTCCGTGCCAGAAGTAGGACCTGGTTGTAATTCCCTCTACTTTTTAGTGCCCAAGAAGGAAAGAGGCTTTCATACCATTTTAGACCTGCGCTATTGCCATGCCTTCCTCCGGAAGGAAAAATTGAAGATGCTCTCACTGGCCCAGGCATTGGCTGCCCTTGACTCTGGAGACTAGATTATAGGATTATAACGCAAAGATGCCTATGTCCATACACCTGTCCTGCAGGCCCATCGGCACTACCTGTGGTCCATGGTGGGACAGGAGCATTTTCAGTTTACTGTGCTCCCCTTTGGTCTCACCAGTGCTCCTCGGATATTCATGAAAGTAATGGTGGTCGTAGCAGCACACCTTCTCAGGCCAGGGATGCCAGTCTACCTCTACCTCAACAACTGGCTTTCAGTGAGGTCGAGACTGAGACTTCTGGGACATATGGCCTCTTGCATCCTGCTAGTCAGGCATGCCAGGTGGCATATGCCGTCTCTGCAGTGGTATCTGAAGTATTGGTGGTCCTAACATCAAGGGAACCTTTCTGAGCATGTCCAGATCTCGGAGGAGACTGCAAAAGATTTACAGTGGTGGTTACTGGACTGCGATTGGGTCTGCAGCAGACCCCTCTCCCTTCCCCACCCAGAGCTGACAGTGGTGACCAAAACAATGCTTCTGGGTTGGGATAGCCATCAGGGAAAGGTGGAGATCAGAGGCCTCCGGTCTTCAACGGAGTCCCGGCTCAATATCAACCTTCTGGAGCGGAGACCATCTGTTTGGTGTTGAAAGCCTTCCTTCTCTCCATCACGGGCAGGTGGTACTACAGCTCTGGAATTAACTGGATCTTCAGGGGATTTTCTTGGTGGTGAACCACCTCAGTGGTGTAACATTAGCCCCCGAAGTCCCCGTAGTGCTGGGGGGCCCCCTCATCACAGTACACTGACTGGGTCTGGGATTAAAGTGGTAGGTGGTGCGCTGGGGGGGGGCTCCTCTACTTTGCAGGGGGGCCCCCTCAAGTTTTGTTCTGCCACTGAACCACCTGGCAGGATTTTTGAATGCCAGGGCGGGCGAGCTCAGCCATCGATGGCTAGCAGATCACAAGTGGCAGTTATACCCGGAGGTGGCATAAGGTCTCTTCCGCAAATGGGGATAACCTTGGCTCGATCTGTGCGCCACCGCCGAACATTTGCAATATCAGCACTTCTGATCGTTGGAGTTTTCAAGGCCTGTCTCACTCAGAGAAGCATTCTGCCTCGAGTGGAACGCGGGACTCATGTATGCCTTTCTGCCGACACCACTCTGACCTCAAGTTCTCAAGAAGATCAGTGTTGGGATCATGGTATTGTTATGTTGGTTGGGTGGAACACTGAATGTCAGCTTTGTGATGCAGGGGGTGGAATGTGTAGTTTTGAAATTGTGACAGGGCAGTTACTGTAAGCCTGTGTTCCTGTCAGTCCAAGATATAGATACTTGAGATTAAATTACTAACTAATTTACATGTTGTTCGACGTATCTTTACATTGGTGACGAACGAACTGACAGGGTGATTACGGCTCATCCGTCGAAGAATTCTTGAAGGATCTGGTATTTGAGTTGTGGGCTGGAGAAACGTCACACATATCCCCACCTTTGAGGAAAACATCCGAGAGGCCATGCTATGCACCTTCAAGTATGAGGTCAAATTATTCGAGAGACTTTAATTAAACAAGTGATCTGCTGAACTGGAGCGCGTGAGTGTCTTTAGAGCATGCTCGTGGTGTTTTTAGGCAGCGTATGTCTCCGAGTGCAGTCATATCGCCATGCAGGCCAGTGCGATTTGGAGGATTGCATTAAAGCAAGTTTCTCTCTCTGCCTATCGTCTGATTGGGAAATTCAACTGACTGCTGTCAACGACACGGCTATTAGCGCACCATCGAGCATGCGCAGAGATCTTCTCCCCTATTCTGCGTGCCTGACTGTTATATAGCACACATCAGGAAGTGCAGCGTGCAGCTATCTTCTTTCCTTTTCTGCATGCCTGACTGTTACGTAGCACATATCAGGCCGCACATTAGAGGCATTTTGACTTCAGGTTTCATTTTCTTAACAGCGCATTAAAGGCCTTTTGCGTGTTGCCGCCTTCACGTTGACACGCACACCTTAAAATCTTAAAATAAGATTTAAATTCATACTGTATCTGAAAATAATTAGCTTGTTGCCATTTTTACAGTGACACGCACACCTTTGTGTAGTATTGAAGCGTGTTGCCAGTTCAACGGTAATACGCACACCTTGAATTATCGTTTAGCACTAGTACATACTTTAGTTATTTCTACAATGGCATTCACAATTAAAAAAATAAAAGAATAAAGAGGTTAAAGACTTATTTATTAAGGGTATAATATGTACAGGCTTACAGTCATGCAACATAATATTGTACCTCCTCCTCCATTTGTTTCCAGTCCTCAACATGCTGGCATTGATTGGGAACAATGGAAGGAGAGTTTTGAGGCTTATATTGAAGCCATAGAAAGGTGATGTTTTTTACCAAGAAGAAAAAGTATGCACTTTTAAGGCATTGTTTGGGTACTGAGAAGAAAGGTGTTAAATCATTTACCTAGACAAGTGATTTTGGGTGAAGGTGATGTAGAAGATGAATTTGCCTATGCGATGAAGATGCTTGATGATAGGTTTAAAACACACAAAAAATGTTAGTTTGGAAATACACAAATTTTATAGGAGGCATCAATTACTTGGTGAAACAGTGCAAAGTTATGTGGGTGCATTAAGAACATTAGCCTGCACTTGTGAATATAAGGAATTTGAAGATGAGTTAATTCGTGACCAGGTGGTTGAACACACCAACAAAAGAAAAGTACAGGAAGTTTTACTTTCCACACCTAGCTTAACTTTGAGTAGGGTGGTGGAATTAGCGTCTAGTGTAAAGAATACTGTATCATACATGGCGCAAATGTCGGTAGCCCAGGAAAAAAAAGAAGTGGTTGCCAAGGTGTCAACTAAAGGAGAAAAGAAATATAGTAAAACGCAGAAAGTATAAAAAAAATGCCAATGATGAGTTACAGGTGCTGTAGTTTTGCTCTTTTAGAAAACTTACGTATTTATCCTACTATTGTTAAAATTTGCTCATGTTGGAGAAAGAAAGGACATTTCGCCAAAGTATGTAGGTCAAAGGAAAAAGAGAAATTGAAAACTGTAAGTGTAGTGAATGAACATAATGAAAATGAATGTAGATCATCTGAGTTTAATGATGAGAGTTGCATGTTAAGTATTGAAGAAGATGCAGAATATAGGAGAGAACATTTGGATCATAGAATATTTTTGATGAATCCACCTGAGGACAAAATACCTTATTGTCAAGTGGGTGTTGGAAATTAGATGGTGGACATGATGGCGGAGTCACCATTTACATTGATAGGAGTGAATGATTGGATGAGATTTGGCGATAAAAGCATTGAATTAAAGAAATCTACTTTAAAACCAGTGGCATATGGTGGTAAACCTTTTCAGGTAATTGGTGAGTTTGATACTATATTATTTTTCATGGGTAATAAGTCTCCTACTCTTGTATACGTAGCCAGATATAGAGCTTCATTGTTGGGTTGGTTGGAGCAAAGAAATTTGGAAATAATTCTGGATCCCAATAATGTAGATCAAGTTTTACTGAAGAAGGTCTGTATGAATGTTTGGGAATTGCAAATGTCTGAATGGGAAGTCAAATTTCCAAATGTGTTCTCCAGTAAGATTGGCTGGTTGAGAGGATTTAAGCATAAGATTCAAATAAAGCAAGGGGCAGAACCAGTGGTACACAAAATGAGAAATGTTCTGCTTATGATAAAGGATGAATTGCAAAAAGAACTGAGCAAATTGGAAGAACAGGACATAATTGAGTCAATAGAAAGGTCAGAATGGTTATCTCCAGTGGTTGTTGCAGATTGTTACGCATATGTGTTGATTTAAGAGATTTGGACAACAGAATCTGGGTTGACAGGCATCCTTTGCCAAATATCACACAAATGCTTTAATTAATAAAAGGGGTCAAGTATTTTACCACATTGGATATGGCATCCGTGTACCGTCAGGGGGTATTGGATCGGAAATCATGACATCTTACTCATTTATCACCGCAGAGGGAGCTTTTCGATTTAAAAGGATGCCATTTGGACTAGCTTCGGCTTCAGCCATTTTCCAACCATTGATGGAATCCCTGTTCAAAGGAGGGGAGGGGATTATCTTGTGGGAATCGAAAATAATTGCTGTTAGCATGAGCTGAAGCCATCTTGTTTATGGCATCCATTTTGTTAGCTATGTAATTCTTCCGTCTTCACTGTTGCTTGCTTTTCTATTCTGCTTGTGTCATCAACTCTAGTTAACTCCTTCTGTACTGAGCTAAAAGCAATGTGCTGAGCAAAGGCCTGTAGCTGCTAGAATGCACCTGACTAAAGACATAACTGTCAACTGTGTCTTGCAACTGTAAGCAGTTCTGCTCCCCCTCCCACTTTGCTGACTAAGTAATATCCATCTGTCCATGTTTGTAGGTAGTTATTCTTGTGTATGCTTGTACCTTCTATTTGTAACTACATGCTTACCAGTGCAGAAAAAGCTGTGTATAAGGCCTGTGTTCTGTGACTTCAATGTGCCACCTCCTGCAACACTTGAGAGTGTTGTTGGACGTGGTTCCACTCATGAGAAGTTAATAAAATTGTTATTTTGAATTCCAGCTTCAGTGTTGATCTCTACTTTGTTGGTTTAAGGACCCATGGACAGAGAAGGGTGACCCCTGCACCGGTGTGCCCCTAAAAAGGCACATTTCCACAGTTTGGCGCCCGATACGTGGGGCCTCATCAAGGACGCGGCCGCCTGAAGGAGTGGTCTTGACGGAAGAGTGGAATATTACTGAGGAGACGTTCTGCATGAGGAGACCCTTGTCTTTGCAGCCAAAGTGACTTTTCCGGTTTTTCGATTTGACCCTCCAGGTGGCGGCCGGTCCTGACTGAGGTATCCTTTGGCGTTATTTTTGAAGTGACCATTAGGTCGATCAGAGATCAGCAGGTGGGAGTTGAAGACTTCTGTTTGGTAAGGTCACTGAAGTGGCACTTTTGATTTGCTTGGCCAAGATTTTGGTTTGGTTTATTATTCATTTTTTGCAAAAAGTGAAGGCAGGTAATGTGGGGATTTTTCTCCTTATGATATTTGTTTGAATGGGTATACTTGGAAGAACATGCCTGCATTTAGTAAAATTCGTAAATGGTGATACGGAGCGCTCTTGAGTGTTCCACCAGGCCAATTGGTAAATTCGGTCTCTTCTTGCAAAGGCTTGGGGCTTTTATCCTATCTTGTTTTGGGTGGGTCTGCGGACCCCTGTAATAGGCATGCCTTCTTGAATAAGTATGATTTGGTAAAGACACAGAGTGTTTGCGAACACTCTGCCAGACCAACTGGTAATTCGGCGTATTTTGGAAAAGGTCTGGGGCTAGACCCTGTCTTCTTGAACATGGAACAGTCTTTGGGCTGTTTACTTGTCTTGGTGCAGTCTCTGGACTGCTTTTGAGAGCTCTTTTTGTTTGTAAATATGATTTACAATTAGTTTGGTTTGAGTGCAGTCTGTGGGCTGCCTTTTGTTTTTGTCCTGGTGTTGATTTGTGGTTTGATTGTGTGTTTGAGTGTCTATGAGGTTTGTGGACTGACACCGGTGGTGATGCTTGTGAAGTACTTGTTTGAGTGAGTAGCGACTGTGCTCTTTGTGTAAGGATGGCTTTCCTTAGCAAGCTGTGTTGTGTGTTATGAGTGTGTGGCCCCTTCTTGAAAATGTCTGGAATGAGCTCAATTTGGTTTGTTGTCGTCATTGTGTTCTGCAGATGCCATTGGAAGAATTACACTTTAAATTTTGAAGAATGAATAAATAATAATACATAAATAACAATATGGTTTGATCAGAAATACTAGTAACAATGTACATTCGTTTTGACATAGGAAAAGTGCAACTTTTGAAAATTGTAAAGAAAAATGTGCGTTTAAATTACACAGTGCTGTGTATCTCTGTGCTTAACCCCTTGACCGCGATCGGAAATCCGCTCGTATGCGGGACATTCCGATCGCGGGTGGAGTCGTGACGAGCTCAGCTCGTCATGCGCACAGCGCTACCGCGCAGCATGACGAGCTGAGCTCGTCATGAGCACGGAAGGGGTTAAAGAGACACGTATTTTAAAAGTGCATGTAGGAATGTGCTCTCCCCCTCTATGAAACAGAAGGAGGGTTTGTTTCTGGCAGGCTTGCTCTGGCACTTCGACCTTGGAAGACATTCCGAAGGAGGGTGCCAGAGCGTAGAGAGAGAGGGGAGGCTCTGCTTATTATTTTTGGCAAAAGACCGGGCAGGTTCTATGAAGCCATAAGAGAGAAGGAGGGCAGCAGCGTCTGTGGGCCATGTACAGCTCCTGACACAGAGAACAGCTCTGCCATGCATACAGAATAATGGTTTCAAATCAAGGTTGCTGTGCCAGGGCCAGATGAGGAGGCAATGAAATAAAGTTTGCATTAATGCACCATCATGTTAAACAGCACAATAGCTAAAGGAATTGGTAGTTGGTCATTGGATTAATGTTTTCTAGTTAGCTCAATGTGCTTGTACAGCAAAATTTACAAAGTGGTACAGTCTAATAGTATTGGACATGGCCTCCTTGGTGTGGTTTCCGCTAGCTATTTACCTCCTACAAGTCTGTCCGTGCCCAGCTGCCAAAGGGGGTAACTATTGTCGACAGGAGGTCACCTGCTTAGGTTACCTACTGTCGAAGGGGGGTAGGAGACTAGCTCCTGGGCAAATTAAGGGTAAGCAAAATTAAGTAACACACTGTGTTTGGTATATGTATTATTGTGTCCTTTTTCTTGGTTTATGTGCCTATTATGTGTATTATTGTTAGCTATTCTGCGTGGAAAGTACGCAGGGCAGCTTGTTGTTGTGTTCTCTCTCTCTCGCCTGAGCTGTCTAGGATCGGCCATGAGATAATTGGTTGGGCTTGTTTTAGTCATTCATTTCACAGGATGCTGTGAATATGTTCTTGAATGAATAGAGACAAAGCACCTCACCAGTGCACGTCTAATTGGCTATTAAGTAATACTGTTTGAACAAATTGTTAGAATTATCAAAATGAATAAATAAATACGCCATGTTACTGCCCCTCCTTTCTGTAAACTGATGAAATTGGATAAGGATGAAAGGATGGGTAGAATAGACTGATGTTCCCTTATTTGACCTTTATGGGGAACTATATGTTGGTGGTTTTTGTTCCAAATTCCCAGGTGGTGACACCATTATTCTTTATGTTTTTACAGCACTACATAAGTCACAGAGGCATCACAAGTCCCTTATCAGTCACTCTATGTAATCGAGCTGACAGCCCTTGCTAGAGTTGGTGAATAGGTTTCTCCCTGAATATGATGTTACATGGCCCAGATCGTGAAAAGTATGATGCACATGGTTCACAATGCTAGGAAAGATGCCCATATGCCCTTAGCACACATTTTTAAGAACAAAATGTTCTTTGCTTGTTTTTTTGTCTGCCACAAACAAGTTCTGCTGGAAAATTCATGTACCTACTAGGTTATGTTTAATTTATCAGTTACTCATGTAATATGGATCTCTGTTACATTCACAGTTTTAGAGTTTCCCGCTACACCTATAATATGAGAGCATGGTCATAAGCGCAAAACATGGTTGTTCTTATGCAAGGAAAATAATTTTAGAGGTGTCTGCAGTTTTGCACGATAGTGAAGGTTCACAAAGTAGAAGCTGTATCGTGATTTCTATGACTTATTAAGTACAAGTTTGTTAAAAGAATAGTTGTTTTGAAATGCCTTTTTTTTTAGGTTCTTCAAATGACTAATATAGGGGCGTTTCTGAAATTGAATATCCTCTTTTGATTGATTATTTGTATGTTTTGTCTAAAGATTTCCGTTCTGTTCACTAACAGATATCTGCTGCCCTACAACCATTGCCAGAGGGGCCAGGATATCAGATCCAACCAGGGGACTAAGCGCAAGTCTAATTTGGAGCCAAGGTGAAGGAACCCAGCCCAGGTGTTGCTGGCCACTATAACAGCGGTGAAGGTGGAAGGTCGGAAGAAACGTGTACCCCTACCACTGTCGGATAATTCTTGGGTGAAAGACGGGGTCACAAATCAGGATGGAGAGCTGATTTCTTGCTTTGTTCTTTTTTTTTATGCCTAGCTAAGAGAGGCACAGACCGATAAGAGCAAGGAGGTTTTGCCTGGGGGGACCCCCTCTGAAACAAGGGTTGCTTCAGATACTCCAGTTTCTGTGCATCAGGCCTCTGAGTCCCGGTCCCCAAGTGAATGCAAGTCTGCACCTTTGTTTGCTGATAAGGAGGTGCCTGGGCACACTAGGTACAATCTGCGGCCCCGACGAAAGAGCAGTGCACCAGCAGGGCAACACAGGAGTTGGGGAAGGACTAGAGTTTAGGGTACAGGTGCTGTGTCTCTGGTGCCTGTTAGATTAGAGTGAAAAATACTGGTGCACTGCCTGAGACACTGGACAGGATCATTGAGGGTGATTGCCCTATCCTGAAAGAAAGACTTTTTCCTTAAGCCTGGGCTGCGATTGTTTTTCTGGGTTGCAAGTTGTGCAGCTCCACCGTGGGAGAGTCAATACTTGATGAACGATAAGAGCCTGCCTGTGAGGCTCAGACGGACACAGGGAGAAGACTCCCCTCTGGCTGGTTGTACAGTGGCTTCAATTCCCCAAGTATTTTTTTGTTAGCAATGTACCCCTTTGGTCGTCCCATTTTTGAGGAGGAGCAGCCCTTTGCGGCTCCTCGCCCTAATTCCCATGGCCCCGTTTGGTCCTCCTGGTCCCCCAAAACAAAGATTGTTTTTGTGACAATTATTATGTTGGCTTTAATATTCATATTTGGAATACTGTTTTTCTGCAAGAAAAATATCTTGTGCACACTTTGATAAGTACTACTCCGCCCCCTGAACATATCATTGGTACTCTAGCCCTCATAAAGAAGAACACCGGAAGGTCTATCAAGATAATGTTTTAATTTAGACATTGCATCAGACAAGTGCTGTTGGCTATTTCCAAACTGCATAAAATAGCCACTGAAATACATCAGGATTCAGGAACTTGGACTTTGACTGGATGGCTATGGAACATGTTTACTGTATGGGGCTGGAAGCTATTGTCAGCCCTATGTATATTTTTTGTGATTCTTTTCACCTGTTGCCTATGTATCCAATGTGGCCCGATGCTCTGTTCCCTTTGTATTTCTACCTGTACCTCATGTATACCGACTAAACAAAATGTCAAGAATGTAAATGCCCGCCTAGCAATGGACCAGGAAATTAATGAACTCATGAGAATAGATGTACAGGATATCGTCCATGCCCCTTCTAAGTCGTAGAAATGTCTTCAGCCAATGCTAAAAGGGCCGTCTGTGGGAATCGAAAATAATTGCTTTTAGCATGAGCTGAAGCCATCTTGTTTGTGGCATCCATTTTGTTAGCTATGTCATTCTTCTGTCTTCACTGTTGCTTGCTTTTCTATTCTGCTTGTGTCATCAACTCTAGTTAACTCCTTCTGTACTGAGCTAAAAGCAATGTGCTGAGCAAAGGCCTGTAGCTGCTAGAATGCACCTGACTAAAGACATAACTGTCAACTGTGTCTTGCAACTGTAAGCAGTTCTGCTCCATCTCCCACTTTGCTGACTAAGTAATATCCATCTGTCCATGTTTGTAGGTAGTTATTCTTGTGTATGCTTGTACCTTCTATTTGTGACTACATGCTTACCAGTGCAGAAAAAGCTGTATATAAGGCCTGTGTTCTGTGACTTCAATGTGCCACCTCCTGCAACACTTGAGAGTGTTGTTGGACGTGGTTCCACTCATGAGAAGTTAATAAAATTGTTATTTTGAATTCCAGCTTCAGTGTTGATCTCTACTTTGTTGGTTTAAGGACCCGTGGACAGAGAAGGGTGACCCCTGCACCGGTGTGCCCCTAAAAAGGCACATTTCCACAATCTGCTTCCAGGATTATTTGTTAGTTTATGCTGGGGACAGATTAAGTCATGAAAGAAAATTGGCGTGTGTTCTATCGGTATTGGAAGACAATGGTATGACATTGAGGGCTGACAAATGCAAATTTGTTGTAGAGAGTGTAGATTATCTCGGTCACAAGTTATTGGAACATGGCATAGAACCAAAAGAAAATCTAGTAAGAGCCATAGCCGATGCACCGGTACCAGAAGGGGAGAACCAGCTGTGTTAATTTATGGACCTAAGGGAATATTATGCAAGGTTTATTCCTAGATGTGCTGAGAAAACACATCATATGCGGCTATTGTTGAAGAAAGGTGAAAAGTTCATATGAAGTGATGCATGTAACAAAGAATTCAAGGAAGTGAAAATGTGAAACTGTGTGTGTCCAACGCCATTCCTCACAAGCACTTTGATACCAAAGACACCAGCATAGTGATCACTGATGCCAGTCAGTATGGTTTAGGTGCTGCACTATTACAAAAAAGAGATGGAAAGGAAGAAATAATATCATTTGCTAGTCATGGTTTGAGAGGTGCTGAATCTTCATATTCCATGGTGGAACGTGAGGCTTTAGCATGTTGGTGGGAAGTGAACCATTTCCTGCCAGTATTTGTGGGGTTCAGAGTTTGTTGTCCGTGTTGATCACAAACAGTTGGTTGATATGTTCACCACAACGGGAGCTGCCAAATCCACTCCTAGAATAGCTAAATGGCAATATAGACTTCAGGGTTATCGATTTCTGTTGGAATACATTCCAGGTATCAAAAACATAATGGCAGATTGTTTATCCAGGTTGCCGGTAATGGACAAGAACATGTTGGAAGAGAATGCTAGAGAAAATGAAGAGGTAGTAATCAATGAAATATCTACTGTTACCAAGAATGCCGTTTCAGAACGTGAATGGATTGAAGCGTTAGAAAAAGATGTTGTTTTGAACGAGGTAATAGTCCATGTAAAAAAGGGTTGACCTAAAGGTAAAGTGTCTGATGCAAATTTGAATGTGTATAGAAATGTAGGCCCTGAGTTATCTGTAGTGAAAGATGTGCTTTGTAGAGCAGAGATTTTGGTTGAACCTGAAGTTTTGCGAGAGAAGATATTAGAATTAGCACATGAGGGTTCCAATGTTATGCAAGCAATGAAAAGACGAGTGAGAGATACTTATTGGTGGCCTGGCTTAGATAGAGAGGTAGAGAGGTGTGTGCGGCAGTGCATGTATTGTGTTGCCAGTGATAACGTTCAAGTAACAGTACAGAGTTCTATAAATGCTGTACCGGTGCCGGAAAAGGTATGGTCTAAATTGGCTGTAGATATTATTGGACCTGAGAGAATTAATAATTGGCAAGAAAAATATGGTATAGTTGTAATAGACTATTTCTCTCGATGGCCAGAGGTGGAATTTGTGAACAGTGTTACCACAGCTACGGTCAGAGATATTATGGAAAATATGTTTATGAGAGAAGGGCTATTGAGGTAGTGTCAGATAATAGGCTTCAATTTGTGTCACATGAGTTTGAGAACTTCATGAGTGAATATGGAATCAAGCATGTCACAACCTCTTTTATATCACTCTAGGAGTAATGACCTTGTTGAGAGGTTTAATCGGGTAATAAAAGAGAATTTGCTGTTGTCTCTTCTTGTGACTATTCTTCCTTGGAAGCAAGAGGTTAAGAACTTTTTGTGGGCTGTACACATTACACCAAATGCTGACACCAATGTGTCACCTTTTGTTTTGTTAAAAGGCAGAGTACCAGGTTCTAAAATTAGTGTGGATAGGTAAAACTGTTCCATTAGAGGAAACTTTGAAGGCAGTTGGAGAGAGAAGAAAGCTGGCACAACATAAGTATATTAAAGTTCATGTACGCAAGTTATAGGTCAAAGAAGGAGCTATTGTGAGGATTAAAAACCTCTGGGTGGAAAGGGGAAAAGTTGTTTTTCTAATCCTGTGAGTGAAGAAGGTGGGAAAACATGTTGTAACGTTGGAAGACGGGAAGTGTTGCAATAAAGACAGAGTATCAATTATGTGTAATGAAGAGCTTAGAAGCAGACACGGAACAACACCAGGTCATAATGATAAGAATATCGTTCGGAAGAATTCATATAGAATCAAAAATGTACCTATGAGATTTAGAGATTATGATATGAGAAGATAGATTATTCTATTTTAAACAAGTGAATTGTTATTTTTCCTGTTCATTGCATTGTATAAATGTATTCCAATTATAGTTGTGTTAAGTGTTTAATTCTTTATTTATATGTTTTATGGGGGAAGATGTGTTGGGATCTTGGTATTGTTATGTAGGTTTGGTGGAACATGGAATGTCAGTTTTGTGATGCGGGGAGTGGAATGTGTAGTTTTGAGATTGCAACAGGGCAGTTACTGTAAGCCTGCATTCCTGTCAGTCCAGGATATAGATACTTGAGATTAAATTTCTTACAAATTTACGTTGTACGGCGTATCTTTACAGTCAGGACTAACCGGTCCCAAATCTCCCCAATGCCCCCTGATTGGGCATGGAGAGTATGGTATCCAGAACTCCTGGGCTTGAGCATCTGCCCTCCAATCAGTCTGCTCCTCTGAGAGGATCTGCTGTTGCAGCAGCAGGGCAGGGTTCTGCACCTAGGCCTTCACAATATCCATCTTCATGCTTCTACATTGAGCAGTGACAGCTGAACAACTAGGACCTTCCTCTGGAGGTGGTTGATGCCATCTTGGTAGCCAGGTGTCCCTTGACAAAAACTGTATACGCCTGATGTTGGGACAAATTTGTGGCTTGGTGCGGTACATGGCAGATAAACCCCCTGTAGGCAAAGTTATCTGATGTTTTGTTGTTTGTTTTGTCCCTATGTTTGTTCTGTCCCCAGCATTGCAAGGCTTTGTTCTGGGCACCGTTAAAGAGTACCTTTTGATCTTTTTGCAGTTGCTGGATCAGCCCTCATTGTTTAAGTCTCCAACTGTGGTGCACTTTTTGAAAGGTTTACAACAGTTATTTCCTTCGCTTCTCTTCGTCATGCCACAGTGGGACCTTAACTTGGTCCTCATGTTTCTGATGTGCACTCCCTTTGAGCCGCTTCACAGCTTTTCCTAGTGTCTTCTTGCTCTCAAGCGTGTTCCTTATTGCCATAACATCAGCTTGTGAGTGAGCTTCAGGCTTTCTGTGTCAACCTGCCACACACCACCTTCTTCCCAAAAAGCTAGTTTTGTGAACACAGGCATTGTCTTGCCTAAAGTTGTGGCACTGTTCTACATCAGTCAAAGGCATCACCTTGACTCAAGCCTCTAGGGAGACGAGACTCCTTCGTTAGGACCCAACAGAGATCTGAGCTTTTATATTGATCGCACCAAAGAACACCAGATGGATGATTAGCTTTTTCTGGGGTTCTCTGGGGTGAAAAAAGAAAAGACTGCAGAAGAGAACCATCTCTCGCTGGATTGTGCTTTGCAATAAGATCTGCTACGCATTGTCTAAAAAGCAGCCTCTAGAAGGACTGTGTGCTCATTCTATCAGGGCCAAAGCTGCTACCACTGTGTTGGCACATGGAGTCCTTGTACTGGACATTTGCCAGGTGACAATGTGGGGGCCCCTCCATACGTTCATGAAGCACTATTGTCTAGACAGTCAGGTTTGCTGAGAGGGGCATTTAGCAAACTAAGTCGTGCAGGATTTTCTCTTTGGAGTCCATTCATAGACCCACCTCCGAATAGGTGCTGCTTTGGTATCTATCCAGAAGGTGAGAAGTATGCGGCTATAAGTCAGAAGAATAAGTTTCTCATCATTGGTAACGCTCTTTCTGATAGAGACTATGTCTAGCTACAGATTCCTCACCGACCCTCCCATCCTCCCCGTCCGGGGATTGAACTTTATCCATTAATAAGATCCCAAGTCTAGTAATCTGTGCGCTGGTCACAACCTATTTGCTAATGGAGCTCTGCGTCTGGGGACTCAGATAGTCTCGAAAGCAATTGATGTCAGCGCACTGGACAGACATCTATATAGGCTCTGCACGTCATTTCCAAAGCGGGATGGAGTCAGTGTGGAGCCACACGGTGCCACCTACCAGCACGCAGAGGTACTGCTGAAAGGCTTCCAGATCCAGTCTGAGGCCTGGGGAATATTCAAAAGGTGAGGAATCTACAGCAAGATAGAGTTTCTATCAGAGCTTCCGTTGTCGAAGGAAAGTAACTTGTTCTTCATAACTTGTTTACAAAAAAAAAAAAACTAGGTATACAATGCCTAGTTGCTCCGATTTTCTCAAATAAGTTTGTATACAGCTACTATCCATTATGATATAGAGATGTCCCTGCACTGCAGGGATTAGATTGTTCTAAACTAGTCCGTGTGCTTACTTCATGTACGCATATTGCTAGAAAAAGAGGGATGTGTGTGCACTGCAGGGGCAGGGATTGCTGTGGAAAGAGCGGTGTGTGGACACTGCAGAGCCAGGGATTGCTGTGGAAAGAGCGGTATGGACAGTACACTGCAGAGGCAGGGATCGCTGTGGAAAGAGGGGTATGCACTGTACACTGCAGAGGCAGGGATTGCTGTGGAAAGAGCGGTGTGCACTGTACACTGCAGAGGCAGAGATTGCTATAAAAGAGGGGTGTGCATTGTACACTGCAGAGGCAGGGATTGCTGTGGAAAGAGGGATGCGTGGACACTGCAGAGGCAGGGATTGCTGTGGAAAGAGCAGTGTGCACTGTACACTGCAGAGGCAGAGATTGCTATAAAAGAGAGGTGTGCACCGTACACTGCAGAGGCAGGGATTGCTATAGAAAGAGTTGTGTGCACTGTACACTGCAGAGGCAGAGATTGCTATAAAAGAGAGGTGTGCACCGTACACTGCAGAGGCAGGGATTGCTATAGAAAGAGTTGTGTGCACTGTACACTGCAGAGGCAGGGATTGCTATGAAAAGAGGGATGCGTGGACACTGCAGAGGCAGGGATTGCTGTGGAAAAAGCGGTGTGCACTGTACACTGCAGAGGCAAGGATTGCTATGACGAGGGATGTGCACTGTACACTGCAGAGCCAGGGATTGCTGTGGAAAGAGCGGTGTGCACTGTACACTGCAGAGACAGGGAGTGCTGTGCAAAGGGGTGTGCACTGTACACTGCAGAGGCAGGGATTGCTGTGGAAAGAGCGGTATGCACTGTACACTGCAGATGCATGGATTACTATGAAAAGAGGGGTGTGCACTGTGCACTGCAGATGCTTGGATTGCTATAAAAGAGGGGTGAGCACTGTACACTGCAGAGGCAGGGATTGCTGTGGAAACAGCGGTGTGCACTGTAAACTGCAGATGTATGGATAGCTATAAAACGAGGGGTGTGCACTGTACACTGCAGAGGCAGGGATTGCTGTGGAAAGAGGGGTGTGCACTGTACACTGCAGAGGCAGGAATTTCTGTGGAAAGAGGGGTGTGCACTGTACACTGCAGAGGCAGGGAGTGCTGTGGAAAGGGGTGTGCAGTGTACACTGCAGAGGCATGGAGTGCTATAAAAAGAGGGGTGTGCACTGTACACTGCAGAGGCAGGGATTAGTGTGGAAAGAGGGGTGTGCACTGTACACTGCAGAGGCAGGGATTGCTATAAAAAGAGGGGTGTGCACTGAACACTGCAGAGGCAGGGATTGCTATAAAAGAGGGTGTGCACTGTACACTGCAGAGGCAGGGAGTGCTGTGGAAAGGGGTGTGCAGTGTACACTGCAGAGGCATGGAGTGCTATAAAAAGAGGGGTGAGCACTGTACACTGCAGAGGCAAGGATTGCTATAAAAGAGGGGTGTGCGTACACTGCAGATCTATGGATCTGTGTCCTTGGCAGGGATGGAGAATAAAGAACAAGGGATGTGCCTACACTGCAGAGGCATGGATTGCTATGAAAAGAGGGGTGTGCACTGTACACTGCAGAGGCAGGGATTAGTGTGGAAAGAGGGGTGTGCACTGTACACTGCAGAGGCAGGGATTGCTATAAAAAGAGGGGTGTGCACTGAACACTGCAGAGGCAGGGATTGCTATAAAAAGAGGGGTGTGCACTGTACACTGCAGAGGCAGGGAGTGCTGTGGAAAGGGGTGTGCAGTGTACACTGCAGAGGCATGGAGTGCTATAAAAAGAGGGGTGAGCACTGTACACTGCAGAGGCAAGGATTGCTATAAAAAGAGGGGTGTGCAGTACACTGCAGATCTATGGATCTGTGTCCTTGGCAGGGATGGAGAATAAAGAACAAGGGATGTGCCTACACTGCAGAGGCATGGATTGCTATGAAAAGAGGGGTGTGCACTGTACACTGCAGAGCCAGGGATTGCTGTGGAAAGAGGGGTGTGCACTGTACACTGCAGAGGCAGGGATTGCTGTGGAAAGAGGGGTGTGCACTGTACACTGCAGATGCATGGATTGCTATGAAAAGAGGGATGTGCCCTGTGCACTGCTGGGGATTGGATTGCTGTGGAAAGCTGGGGTGTGCACTGTACACTGTAGAGGCAGGGAGTGCTGTGGAAAGGTGTGTGCATTGTACTCTGCAGAGGTGGGGATTGCTATAAAAGAGCGGTGTGTGTACACTGGAGAGCCAGGGATTGCTGTGGAAAGAGCGGTGTGCCCTGTATACTGCAGATGCATGGATTCCTATGAAAAGAGGGATGTGCACTGTACACTGCAGAGACAGGGATTGCTGTTGAAAGAGCGGTGTGCACTGTACACTGCAGAGGCAGAGATTGCTATAAAAGAGGGGTGTGCACTGTACAGGCAGGGATTGCTGTTGAAAGACCGGTGTGCACTATACACTGCAGAGGCAGAGATTGCTATAAAAGAGAGCTGTGCACCGTACACTGCAGAGGCAGGGATTGCTATAGAAAGAGTTGTGTGCACTGTACACTGCAGAGGCAGAGATTGCTATAAAAGAGAGGTGTGCATCGTACACTGCAGAGGCAGGGATTGCTATAGAAAGAGTCGTGTGCACTGTACACTGCAGAGGCAGGGATTGCTGTGGAAAGAGCGGTGTGCACTGTACACTGCAGAGGCAGGGATTGCTATAGAAAGAGTTGTGTGCACTGTACACTGCAGAGGCAGGGATTGCTGTGGAAAGAGCGGTGTGCACTGTACACTGCAGAGGCAAGGATTGCTATGACAAGAGGGATGTGCACTGTACACTGCAGAGCCAGGGATTGCTGTGGAAAGAGCGGTGTGCACTGTACACTGCAGAGGAAAGGATTGCTATGAAAAGAGGGATGTGCACTGTACACTGCAGAGCCAGGGATTGCTGTGGAAAGAGCGGTGTGCACTGTACACTGCAGAGACAGGGAGTGCTGTGCAAAGGGGTGTGCACTGTACACTGCAGAGGCAGGGATTGCTGTGGAAAGAGGGGTGTGCACTGTACACTGCAGAGGCAGGGATTGCTATAAAAAGAGGGGTGTGCACTGAACACTGCAGAGGCAGGGATTGCTATAAAAAGAGGGGTGTGCACTGTACACTGCAGAGGCAGGGAGTGCTGTGGAAAGGGGTGTGCAGTGTACACTGCAGAGGCATGGAGTGCTATAAAAAGAGGGGTGAGCACTGTACACTGCAGAGGCAAGGATTGCTATAAAAAGAGGGGTGTGCGTACACTGCAGATCTATGGATCTGTGTCCTTGGCAGGGATGGAGAATAAAGAACAAGGGATGTGCCTACACTGCAGAGGCATGGATTGCTATGAAAAGAGGGGTGTGCACTGTACACTGCAGAGCCAGGGATTGCTGTGGAAAGAGGGGTGTGCACTGTACACTGCAGAGGCAGGGATTGCTGTGGAAAGAGGGGTGTGCACTGTACACTGCAGATGCATGGATTGCTATGAAAAAAGGGATGTGCCCTGTGCACT
This sequence comes from Calotriton arnoldi, assembly GCA_963921515.1. NCBI lineage: Eukaryota > Metazoa > Chordata > Amphibia > Caudata > Salamandridae > Calotriton > Calotriton arnoldi. The sequence continues at coordinate 4,296,230 of CAWUFW010000332.1, forward strand.
GCTGGGGCAGGGATTGCTGTGGAAAGCTGGGGTGTGCACTGTACACTGTAGAGGCAGGGAGTGCTGTGGAAAGGTGTGTGCATTGTACTCTGCAGAGGTGCGGATTGCTATAAAAGAGCGGTGTGTGTACACTGCAGAGGCAGGGATTACTGTGGAAAGAGGGGTGTGCACTGTACACTGCAGAGCCAGGGATTGCTGTGGAAAGAGCGGTGTGCCCTGTATACTGCAGATGCATGGATTCCTATGAAAAGAGGGATGTGCACTGTACACTGCAGAGACAGGGATTGCTGTTGAAAGAGCGGTGTGCACTGTACACTGCAGAGGCAGAGATTGCTATAAAAGAGGGGTGTGCACTGTACAGGCAGGGATTGCTGTTGAAAGACCGGTGTGCACTATACACTGCAGAGGCAGAGATTGCTATAAAAGAGAGCTGTGCACCGTACACTGCAGAGGCAGGGATTGCTATAGAAAGAGTTGTGTGCACTGTACACTGCAGAGGCAGAGATTGCTATAAAAGAGAGGTGTGCATCGTACACTGCAGAGGCAGGGATTGCTATAGAAAGAGTCGTGTGCACTGTACACTGCAGAGGCAGGGATTGCTGTGGAAAGAGCGGTGTGCACTGTACACTGCAGAGGCAGGGATTGCTATAGAAAGAGTTGTGTGCACTGTACACTGCAGAGGCAGGGATTGCTGTGGAAAGAGCGGTGTGCACTGTACACTGCAGAGGCAAGGATTGCTATGACAAGAGGGATGTGCACTGTACACTGCAGAGCCAGGGATTGCTGTGGAAAGAGCGGTGTGCACTGTACACTGCAGAGGCAAGGATTGCTATGAAAAGAGGGATGTGCACTGTACACTGCAGAGCCAGGGATTGCTGTGGAAAGAGCGGTGTGCACTGTACACTGCAGAGACAGGGAGTGCTGTGCAAAGGGGTGTGCACTGTACACTGCAGAGGCAGGGATTGCTGTGGAAAGAGCGGTATGCACTGTACACTGCAGATGCATGGATTACTATGAAAAGAGGGGTGTGCACTGTACACTGCAGAGGCAAGGATTGCTATGAAAAGAGGGATGTGCACTGTACACTGCAGAGCCAGGGATTGCTGTGGAAAGAGCGGTGTGCACTGTACACTGCAGAGACAGGGAGTGCTGTGCAAAGGGGTGTGCACTGTACACTGCAGAGGCAGGGATTGCTGTGGAAAGAGCGGTATGCACTGTGCACTGCAGATGCTTGGATTGCTATAAAAGAGGGGTGAGCACTGTACACTGCAGAGGCAGGGATTGCTGTAGAAAGAGGGGTGTGCACTGTACACTGCAGATGCATGGATTGCTATGAAAAGAGGGATGTGCCCTGTGCACTGCTGGGGCAGGGATTGCTGTGGAAGCTGGGGTGTGCACTGTACACTGTGGAGGCAGGGAGTGCTGTGGAAAGGTGTGTGCATTGTACACTGCAGAGGTGGGGATTGTTATAAAAGAGCGGTGTGTGTACACTGCAGAGGCAGGGATTACTGTGGAAAGAGGGGTGTGCACTGTACACTGCAGATGCATGGATTGCTGTGGAAAGAGGAGTGTGCACTGTACACTGCAGAGCCAGGGATTGCTGAGGAAAGAGCGGTGTACCATGTATTCTGCAGATGCATGGATTCCTATGAAAAGAGGGGTGTGCACTGTACACTGCAGAGGCAGGGATTGCTGTGGAAAGAGGGGTCTGCACTGTACACTGCAGATGCATGGATTGCTATGAAAAGAGGGATGTGCCCTGTGCACTGCTGGGGCAGGGATTGCTCTGGAAAGCTGGGGTGTGCACTGTACACTGTAGAGGCAGGGAGTGCTGTGGAAAGGTGTGTGCATTGTACACTGCAGAGGTGGGGATTGCTATAAAAGAGCGGTGTGTGTACACTGCAGAGGCAGGGATTACTGTGGAAAGAGGGGTGTGCACTGTACACTGCAGATGCATGGATTGCTGTGGAAAGAGGAGTGTGCACTGTACACTGCAGAGCCAGGGATTGCTGTGGAAAGAGCGGTGTGCCCTGTATACTGCAGATGCATGGATTCCTATGAAAAGAGGGATGTGCACTGCACACTGCAGAGACAGGGATTGCTGTTGAAAGAGCGGTGTGCACTGTACACTGCAGAGGCAGGGATTTCTGTGGAAAGAGGGGTGTGCACTGTACACTGCAGAGGCAGGGAGTGCTGTTGAAAGAGCGGTGTGCACTGTACACTGCAGAGGCAGGGGTTGCTATGAAAAGAGAGGTGTGCACTGTACATTGCAGAGGCAGGGATCGCTGTGGAAAGAGCGGTGTGCACTGTACACTGCAGAGGCAGGGGTTGCTATGAAAAGAGCGGTGTGCATTGTACATTGCAGAGGCAGGGATCGCTGTGGAAAGAGCGGTGTGCACTGTACACTGCAGAGGCAGGGAGTGCTGTGGAAAGAGCGGTGTGCACTGCAGAGGCAGGGAGTGTTGTGGAAAGAACGGTGTGCAGAGGCAGCGATTGCTATAAAAAGAGGGACGTGCGTACACTGCAGATTGATGGGTGTGTGTCCTCGGCAGGGATGGAGAATAAAGTTCGTGTACAGTGCACGGACAGGGATAGGGATTGCTATAAAGGGGGGGGGGGTGCCCACATTGCAGACAGACGGGTGTGTGTACACTGTAGGGATGCAGTGCGATATAAAGAAGGATGTGTGTACACTGCAATGATGGAAGCATTTGTACAACAGAGTGATGCAACTTCTTGTATTCCTACATCCGTGTGCACGATGCACGGACAGAGATGGTGCACGCTGCTGCAGACAGAGATGGTGCACGCTAGAGATGATGCACGTTGCTGCAGATAGATATGGTGCACGCTGCTGCATACAGACATGGTACACGTTACTGCACGGGCAGAGATGGTGCACGACGCGTGGACATAGATGGTGCACACTGTTGCAGAGAAATTGTGCACACTAAAGATGGTGCACGTTTCACGGACAGAGATGGTGCACGTTGCTGTATACAGAGTTGGTGCACGCTAAAGATGGTGCACGCTGCACGGACAGAGATGGTGCATGCTGTTGCAGAGAGATGGTGCACATTAAAGACGGTACACGTTTCACGGACAGAGTTAGTGCACGCTGCTCTGTGAACAGAGTTGGTGCACGCTAAAGATGGTGCACATTCCTGCGGACAGAGATGGTGCACACTGCTGCGGGGAAATGGTGCACGTTTCACTGACAGAGATGGTGCTCGCTGTTGTATACAGAGTTGGTGCACGCTAAAGATGGTGCACGCTGCGCAGACAGAGATGGTGCACATTAATGATGGTGAACGCCGCATGGACAGAGATGGTGCACGCTAACGTTGGTGCACATTGCTGCGGACAGAGATGGTGCACGCTGTTGTAGAGAAATGGTGCACGCTGCGCAGACAGAAATGGTGCACATTAAAGATGGTGCACGCTGCTGTGTACAGTATTGGTGCAGGCTAAAGATGGTGCATATTGCTGCGGACAGAAATGGTGCCAGCTGTTGCAGAGAGACGGTGCACACTAATGATGCACGCTGCACAGACAGAGACGGTGCACGCTGTTGTATACAGAGTTGGTGCACGCTAAAGATGGTGCACGCTGCGCAGACAGAAATAGTGCACATTAAAGATGGTGCACGCTGCTGTGTACAGTGTTGGTGCACGCTAAAGATGGTGCACATTGCTGCGGACAGAAATGGTGCAAGCTGTTGCAGAGAAACGGTGCACATTAAAGATGATGCACGCTGCACAGACAGAGATGGTGCACGCTGCAGACAAAGATGCAGGCTGCGAGGTGCAGGTACACTGCGGGCCGCTGGTGCTTGTGTATTTGTAAATATCTCCATTGCCCTCTCGTGGCTCCACCCGGCTGTCCCGGGTATTAATAGATGAAGCTGAGACCCGCAAACAAGGCAGAGGCTCAGATATGGATGCACCCCACCCCCCATGCTGTTCATTGTCGTGTTCCTATTGTCGCTCCTGCCCCGGCCTCAAGGGGTTAACGCCGTATATCGGTGCCGAACGCACCAAGAGATTGTATTAATCAGACAGACTGAGAGGTGACATCACGGCCCTGAGAGGGGGTTCCTGATTGGACGGAGATGACATCAACCTGAGATATTTATACTGCTGCCCCCTCCACCCCGGAGGTGCCCCTCCCCCTCTGCTCTCAACGCACATTACCTCATCCTCCAGCTGGCTCCAGTCCCCATCACAGCACAGAGCCCGTCACCTGGGTCTCCGCTGCCCGCCTGTGCTCGCCGAGCAGCACTGTGCTACCTGCTTCACTGTGCCACCTCCACGACTGGCACCGGTGCCACCGCCTCGAGTCGCGACTGCGCCCACGGTGCCACCTGCTCGTGTTGCGACTGCGCCCACCTTGCAGCCTGCTTGAGTCACAGCTGTGCAACCTGCTTGCAGTCTCGGTTGTGTCCCCGTGCCATCTGCTTGATTGACTATGCCCACTGTGCCACCTGCTCGAATCGCGACTGTGCCCACCATGCAACCTGCATGAGTTGTGACTGTGCCCACCGTGCAACCTGCTTGAGTCACAACTGTCCCACCTGCTGAAGTCTCGACTGCGCCCCTGTGCCATCTGCTTGATTGACGACTACGGCTACTCTGCCACCTGCACCCACTGTATAACCTGCACGAGTTGCAATTGCGCCCCCTTTGCCACCTGCTCAAGTCGTGACTGAAACTGTGATCACCGTGCACCTGTTCATGTCACTGCTTTGCCATCGTGCCGCCTGCTCGAGTTACGACTTAAGTCGCGACTGTGCCCACACCACAGCTTGATTGGTTCTCAACTGTGCCTTTACTCAGGACCGTGCCACCCGGAGGGCTGTGGCCGCCGTGCCATCTGTAGGACAGCGGTTGTTTCGTTTCCTGGAGGATTCTGAGCGCCCTCAAGTGTCTTGGCACCTGCAGGGCTGTGGCTTCGGCGTCACTGTGGCCGTGCAATCTGCAGGGCTGTTCTCACTGTGCCACCTAATAGACTGTGCCCACCCTGCCACCTCCAGGACTGCGCCTCCGGTGCCGTAGTGTAGCCTGCGCGGTCTCGCACACCACAGGTAGGTAAAGGGGTGTGGGGGCCTGTGGTAGTGGTTGGTGGGAGGGGGTGGAGGGTCTGTGCAGCTGGCATGATTTGATGCGATGCTTCTGTGGCGCGCGCCCGCCTGGGCGCTCATTACAGCTGCGCTCGGCAGCTCTTTGGGCTTTTATTGCTAATAATAAATCTTGTCCGAGGCCGTTGTGCTGCTGATTTTGTGCTTCATGTTTTGCGTCTTCCCTTACAGTTTGACAGTTGTGTAGATGTTGTCGTCTAATTTAATGTATTCAGGCGGGTCATATCGATAGCATAAACTGCCTAAAGATAGAAAATCAAAACAGGTGTAAAGGGGCCGACTAGTAAATGACGTCACAATGGATTTCATCGACAAATGGGCATTCCAGAACCCATGTTGCTAGGGACTGCTGATGATGCAATCATGGGTAAGAGGACACGCTGTTTTCGTTTCACTGGATGGTCCCTTTAAAAATATTCTTTAGGGACCTTCGTTCCGCAGGGGGAAGGACGAGAGGCAGGTGCAAGAAGCTCAGGGTGCCCTCTGGGTACACCTGCCCTAGGAAGCTGCTTACCAACTGTGCCATGGGTGTTAAATTAATATATTGTTTACTGTGTGCCAAGGGTATCAACAGAGCGCCTCTCCAATGTTCTGCTTAGGGTTGGACTGGCCACGTGGGCCTCAGGGAACCCCCTATCTTCCTGTGCCAAGGCAAGGCGGTGCCTTCGGAGGTGGGCGGGCACTGGGCTCTTCAGCCCACCACCTCTGAGGGAGCGTTACCCACATTTAATATCGGCACCTACATGATCATCTGTTGGTAAGAGGTGATGCTTCCGGGTACTATGCCAGGACTGAAGTGTGGCAGTATTTTGTTGTAAACAATAGCAAGCAGCTTGAAGACTTCTTCAGGTAAGATAATGTAGATTTATTTGAGACAGCAGCTAAGCGAACACCTCACTAGCTGACCAGACAAGCAACTGACAGATATCGAATGCATAATACAAACAAGCTAGAATACACGCAGGTATTCTAGAAGGAATGGGAAAAGGGAACACAAAGAAAGGCTCTACATACACGGAGTACAATATAGAGATGACTGATCATGTACAACATATTTCAAGAGTTAAACTTTCTCTTCAGACATAGCTGGTCACCTAATATATTTCGAACATTGCGCTGTAAAACGAAGAGGGCCAAGCATGGTCGCTTTCTCCCCTCCTCCTGCACTGGCAGCGCATACCTCACACCTTGCACTGCAGCTCTCGCCGCACTGCGTACCTCGTACCTCACACGTGCACTGCATACCTCGGACCTGGCATATTAACGTACTTTCCTTGCACTGCTTACCTCACACCTCTCTTCCCTACCTTGCACGTTTGATCAAAAGTCACTAAGATAACAGAGTCTGCCCAGTCCCGGAGGTAGAGCTACAAACGGGGCGAAGCAGTCAGGCTCACCCTGCGTGATGCGGTTTGCGCATGCGGCAAAACCGCTCAGGTGAAGCCCAACACTACACCTTGCAGGGCTCGCTCAGGCGGCTGCACCGCCCCCGTCCGAGGCCTGCTGGTCTGAATGAGGCATCACGGGCAGGAATGGATTTACTGCACAATAATATTTCCCGTCGTCCCACTCTGATCTGTTTACCTGGAGGAATGTGTGCAACTTGTAAGGAAAACTGGCAATTCAGAGCCACGTGATCTCGCGGCGTGGAATCGGTTTGTGCCCGGCCCCACCTGGAGTGGGTGGATATGTATTTTAAAACCCATTTTTTTCAAGTATAGCGATTCACAAAAGTATTGCCAAACAGTTTTAACCCTGAAGGCATAGATTTTGCGCATGAAAAACGAAGACTTAACTCATACAAATGTGCGTTGGCACATGGTTCTAAACGTGGTCAATTTACACACTGCAGAAAAACCCACAGGAAACCTTTGGTGTTCAAAAAGTTGATGCTACAGAAATATCATGTCCAAAATATGGGGCACAAATATATAGTATTTTATTGTGTCCTGTGTATTTTCTATTTTACCATCATATTATCTACATTTATATTGTATGACATAATGTTGTTTTTGTAAATGTAGCCAATATAATGTTAAAATAAAGTACATAGCACATACTAAAAATATAAGAGCACCCCATCCCTAAATCAACCCTAGTTCTAACTCTAACACCGACCCTAGGCCTGGCCCTAAACCGAACCCTAGCCCTAGATCCAACTCTAGTCCTAACTCTAACCCTAGGCCCAGCCCTAAGCCTAACTATAGCGCTAAACTGAACCATAGCCTTAAGCCCAACTCTAGTCCTAACTCTAGGCCCAGCCCTAAGACTAACTATAGCGCTAAACTGAACCATAGCCCTAAGCCCAACCCTAGTGCTGAGTCTAACCTGAACCTAGGCCTAGCCTACCTACAGCGCTAAACTGAACCATAACCCTAAGCCCAACCCTAGTGCTGGCCCTAAAACTAGACCTCACCTTTGCCCTAGACCTAACCCCCACCCAACCTAGGCCTTGTTCTAACTCTAGACCTAACCTTAACCCAAGCCCTAACCCTAGTCCTAACTCTGACCCTAGGCCGAGCCCTCAGCCTACCTATAGCTCTAAACTGAACCATATCCCTAAGCCCCACCCTAATGCTGACCATGAATCTAGACCTTAGCTTTGCCCTAGACATAACCCCCACCCAACCGTAGGCCTTGCTCTTACTCTAGACCTTACCTTAACCCAAGCCCTAGCCCTTACCCTAGTTCTAACTCTGACCCTAGACCCAGCCCTAACAGTAGCCATAACCTAACATGGCCCTAAACACAAACCCAGCCCCGAACCTAACCTTAGCCTTAGCCCAGATCTAATGCTAACCGTAAAATTTGCCTGACAAGATAAGCACAGGCGATATTTTGACTACTGTTATATTTTTCCTACATATATTATGCCTACAATATTTTTGTACAATGATATTTCATACGGGCACATAAGGGGGCAGGGTGAGCCCTTACCCCTAGGCCTATATTAGGGGGGGGGTGGGAGTCTCAGAGGGACCCTCCCCTAGCTTAAAAAATACAAATATATATTTTGGTTGTGGGAACAAGTAGCTGCAACTGTGGCACCGGCAAAGCCCTCTTGTGGTGCACTCTGGTACCAACCCAGTACAGGAGTAGCAAAAAAGAATTTAAAAAAGGTAGAAGCACGGCAACACTTGGCACCAGGGCTTATACGATTCCATTCTTTACACGCACACATGTACACACGGTAATCGGTGCTATACATGACTAAAGGCCCTTTACTACCAGCTTTCTTTTTAACAATGATGTAATGGCTTCTGGAGAAAGGAGAATAGGAGTCTCATAGACGATCATCAGTGATTTCATCATTGATGTCATCAGTTATGTCATTTGAGATGTCATTAATGATATATTTTTACATGTCATGAATGATGTTGTATGTGAGGTCATGAGCAGTGCATGCTGGGGATGCAAGTTATAGTTAGTTCGCTAAACTATAACGTGCAAATTTCAGTTGTTTTTCTATTTTAGTTCTTATCTAATTTCACATCCTAACATCATATAATGTCACTTTAACCTTTGTTTTTTCAGTGAATATGTAAAGATAGACAGACAGACAGGCAGACAGACAGATAAATGGATGGATGGATAGATGGATGGATAGATAAATAGATAGATAGATAGATAGATAGATATCACCTTTGCATGTGGCCCCAGCACCTTTATCTGTGGCCCAATGTGTGCCCTCCTTAAAATTCCCTTCTAGAGACACCACTGCTCTCCCTACACACATCTTGTGAATGTCTGCTTGACTGGCCCACTTCACTCCATTAAAGGGCATGCTAGGTGTTTCAAATGCCTCTAAAGTCTGCCACTCGGTGGTTGTTCTTGCATGTCCTTGAGCACCCCCTGTGGTACCTCCGTTAGATACATTTGTATCTTTTGGAACTTCCACCCTTTGACACCCACTGACATCTTACAAATACATTACGCAGGAGTAATGTAGATTATTTTAGTCCTTCATGTACAACTAATCTAGGTGGTTCCAGCACTGTGAATGATGCCTTAATTTACTCAAGTATAAGTCATGACTTGCTTCAGGAGTAAGAATCGCTGGATTGAGCCAAAAGGTTTTAGAATTGGTTCTGCTTGGGAGCTCCTATATTAAGGAAACACTTGAAGGCCTGTTACAGAACTCAGGAAGAGGCCCCCTATGTGGCAGCAAGTCCATATGTGCGCACAACAGAAAAATGTGCAATGATAGAGGTTACGCTACAGGAATTTGTGTAGCACCACATTCGCCATTATTTGTCCTCTAGGCGCTTAGTGCAGACATCTGCCTGCGGTTGGCCTTTATCCAGCTGAGGTTCTCTACTGATAGATGCACAACTGACACACATTTGTGCCACAAGAGACGCCGCACCTCCATGACACTGGAGTTAGTTGCTGGATTCTGCAAGAGGTAACACACGCATACTCCTTAGAGGGTCACGTGACCTAGTTCGTATTCCTCCCCACAGGAGGGCGTGCACGTTACAAATCCTTGTCAACCCCAACACTACCACCCTGCCACCGGATGTGGGAGGTCACACCTCACATAGTGAGGGTACAACTCACACCACACTCTGAGCACCACACACCTGGCAGGGCATACATGTCTGGCTGCCATAGGACACTGGGATGGGTCCTTGGGCAGGGAAGATGTCTGCTTGTAGGGTTAGATGGATTGAATGCTTCTAAATCCATGCAGCCCTAAAAGCAGCCATGTTGGAACTGGGCACAGAATCCCAAATCACGACGGCATTTTTGTCATTAAAGTACTTTTAGACTTTAAATGGTCTGGTATGCGCATGCAAACCATTTATCAAAGTTGATCTTGCAGCAATAGATCAATTTACTCTTGCCTACAGTTACTCCCCAGGTGCGTAATATTATGCAGGAATAAATCCCATGCATGAGGGGGGGGAGGGAGTGGATGCATCAAGGTGTGGTTTGTCTTGTACTTTTGTAAGTGAACACCAACACCTTTGTTTATGAGAAATGCATTTCCATTTTTTTTTACCCTTGAATGAACATAGGGTTACAATAACAACTACTGGAGTAAAACTCTTTCCAGGATGGGAAGTGAAAGAATATCCCCAAAGTTCATGGGGGTTTATGGAAATGGTTTCTTCTTGCGGGGAAATGATTTCCCTGCAGAGAAAAAAGAAAAAGAAAAAAAATGTGCAATTGCACATCAGCACTGGAGACATGTGCCGAGCGCACAATTCTCCATTGTGAAAATGGCGACTCAAAGCTACTGTTACTTTGTCCCCTCAGTCCAGAAGCACATAATTGATTTGCGGCTGCAGATATACAAGGCTTCTGGGCCCTGTGACAGTCCCTAAATTATTAGAAAATTGACAAGACTAGCCTCGATAACGAATGGATTTTTGCCAAAATTTGTGGAAAAATCGTTTGTTCCAAATTGTTTGCAGCCCTATACACGCCGTACAGCGACAATGCGCAAAAATCTCACTGCGCAAATGCATCACATACAGTGACTCTTGCAGTCACAGCGCCACCTTTCACTACTCCTATTCCCCTGTGCACCTTGTTGGTGTGTACCCATCTTGTCCTTCACACCCCTCGCCGAACCATCTGCTCGCCATCATCACGGACTGAGAGCCCCCTTCGGTCCTTCAAGAGAAGGGGTGGTCGCCGTGCTGCGCACTGACGCCACTGCCCCAGCCCCCGCTATTTGCCCCTCCCCCTCTCCCCCCACCCATGCCGGCCGCGCTGCAGCTGACTGCACCGCCCTGGTATCTGCAGCAGCTGGGCCGGGAGCGGCCGGGAGGGGAAACCCCAGCACCTGCTGCCGTCTATCCCGACCACCCCGCCTGGGTCTCACCCCCACTGCATTCCGGGCCCCGCCCACTGCGCCTGTCTCCCCGCGTTTCACTGGGTCTGTTCCAGTCTGCGCCTCGCAGTTCAGTCCCCTCCGTCTGTTTACGTGAGGTGCTGTTTGCATCTCAAACAATGGCCCGTCGGCAAGGGGGTGGATGGTTGGGCGCCGGGCTCTACCCCACTTGCCCCTCCATCTGGCCATATTCTTTATTTAGCAGGTGCAACGCCGTGGCTGACACCACACAGTGCTAGGCGCTCACACACGAGGATGGTCGCATCACACAGTGCTAGGCGCTCACACACGAGGATGGTCGCATCACACAGTGCTAGGCGCTCACACACGAAGATGTTGGCATCACACAGTGCTAGGCGCTCACACACGAAGATGTTGACATCACACAGTGCTAGGCGCTCACACACGAGGATGGTCGCATCACACAGTGCTAGGCGCTCACACACGAAGATGTTGGCATCACAGTACTAGGCGCTCACACACGAGGATGGTCGCATCACACAGTGCTAGGCGCTCACACACGAGGATGGTCGCATCACACAGTGCTAGGCGCTCACACACGAGGATGGTCGCATCACACAGTGCTAGGCGCTCACACACGAAGATGTTGGCATCACACAGTGCTAGGCGCTCACACACGAGGATGCTGGCATCACACAGTGCTAGGCGCTCACACACGAGGATGGTGGCATCACACAGTGCTAGGCGCTCACACACGAGGATGGTCGCATCACACAGTGCTAGGCGCTCACACACGAAGAAGTTGGCATCACACAGTGCTAGGCGCTCACACGCGAGGATGCTGACATCACACAGTGCTAGGCGCTCACACACGAAGATGTTGGCATCACAGTGCTAGGCGCTCACACACGAGGATGGTCGCATCACACAGTGCTAGGCGCTCACACACGAAGATGTTGGCATCACACAGTGCTAGTCGCTCACACACGAGGATGCTGGCATCACACAGTACTAGGCGCTCACACACGAGGATGCTGGCATCACACAGTGCTAGTCGCTCATACACGAGGATGCTGGCATCACACAGTGCTAGTCGCTCATACACGATGGTGGCATCACACAGTACTAGGCGCTCACACACGAGGATGGTCGCATCACACAGTGCTAGGCGCTCACACACGAAGATGTTAGCATCATAGTACTAGGCGCTCACACACGAAGATGTTGGCATCACACAGTGCTAGGCACTCACACACGAGGATGCTGGCATCACACAGTGCTAGGCGCTCACACACGAAGATGTTGGCATCACACAGTGCTAGGCGCTCACACACGAGGATGGTCGCATCACACAGTGCTAGGCGCTCACACACGAGGATGGTCGCATCACACAGTGCTAGGCGCTCACACACGAGGATGGTCGCATCACACAGTGCTAGGCGCTCACACACGAAGATGTTGGCATCACACAGTGCTAGGCGCTCACACACGAGGATGGTCGCATCACACAGTGCTAGGCGCTCACACACGAAGATGTTGGCATCACACAGTGCTAGGCGCTCACACACGAGGATGGTCGCATCACACAGTGCTAGGCGCTCACACACGAAGAAGTTGGCATCACACAGTGCTAGGCGCTCACACGCGAGGATGCTGACATCACACAGTGCTAGGCGCTCACACACGAGGATGGTCGCATCACACAGTGCTAGGCGCTCACACACGAAGATGTTGGCATCACACAGTGCTAGGCGCTCACACACGAGGATGCTGGCATCACACAGTGCTAGGCGCTCACACACGAGGATGGTGGCATCACACAGTGCTAGGCGCTCACACACGAGGATGGTCGCATCACACAGTGCTAGGCGCTCACACACGAAGAAGTTGGCATCACACAGTGCTAGGCGCTCACACGCGAGGATGCTGACATCACACAGTGCTAGGCGCTCACACACGAAGATGTTGGCATCACAGTGCTAGGCGCTCACACACGAGGATGGTCGCATCACACAGTGCTAGTCGCTCACACACGATGCTGGCATCACACAGTACTAGGCGCTCACACACGAGGATGCTGGCATCACACAGTGCTAGTCGCTCATACACGAGGATGCTGGCATCACACAGTGCTAGTCGCTCATACACGAGGATGGTGGCATCACACAGTACTAGGCGCTCACACACGAGGATGGTCGCATCACACAGTGCTAGGCGCTCACACACGAAGATGTTAGCATCATAGTACTAGGCGCTCACACACGAAGATGTTGGCATCACACAGTGCTAGGCGCTCACACACGAGGATGCTGGCATCACACAGTGCTAGGCGCTCACACACGAAGATGTTGGCATCACACAGTGCTAGGCGCTCACACACGAGGATGGTCGCATCACACAGTGCTAGGCGCTCACACACGAGGATGGTCGCATCACACAGTGCTAGGCGCTCACACACGAGGATGGTCGCATCACACAGTGCTAGGCGCTCACACACGAAGATGTTCGGCATCACACAGTGCTAGGCGCTCACACACGAGGATGGTCGCATCACACAGTGCTAGGCGCTCACACACGAAGATGTTGGCATCACACAGTGCTAGGCGCTCACACACGAGGATGGTCGCATCACACAGTGCTAGGCGCTCACACACGAAGAAGTTGGCATCACACAGTGCTAGGCGCTCACACGCGAGGATGCTGACATCACACAGTGCTAGGCGCTCACACACGAGGATGGTCGCATCACACAGTGCTAGGCGCTCACACACGAGGATGCTGGCATCACACAGTGCTAGGTGCTCACACACGAAGATGTTGGCATCACACAGTGCTAGTCACTCACACACGAGGATGGTCGCATCACACAGTGCTAGGCGCTCACACACGAAGAAGTTGGCATCACACAGTGCTAGGCGCTCACACACGAGGATGCTGGCATCACACAGTGGTAGGTGCTCACACACGAAGAAGTTGGCATCATACAGTGCTAGGCGCTCACACACGAGGATGGTCGCATCACACAGTGCTAGACGCTCACACACGAAGAAGTTGGCATCACACAGTGCTAGGCGCTCACACACGAGGATGGTGGCATCACAGAGTGCTAGGCGCTCACACACGAGGATGGTCGCATCACACAGTGCTAGGCGCTCACACACGAAGAAGTTGGCATCACACAGTGCTATGCGCTCACACGCGAGGATGCTGACATCACACAGTGCTAGGCGCTCACACACGAGGATGGTCGCATCACACAGTGCTAGGCGCTCACACACGAGGATGCTGGCATCACACAGTGCTAGTCGCTCATACGCGAGGATGCTGGCATCACACAGTGCTAGTCGCTCATACACGAGGATGGTGGCATCACACAGTACTAGGCGCTCACACACGAGGATGGTCGCATCACACAGTGCTAGGCGCTCACACACGAGGATGGTCACATCACACAGTGCTAGGCGCTCACACACGAAGATGTTAGCATCATAGTACTAGGCGCTCACACACGAAGATGTTGGCATCACACAGTGCTAGGCGCTCACACACGAGGATGCTGGCATCACACAGTGCTAGGCGCTCACACACGAAGATGTTGGCATCACACAGTGCTAGGCGCTCACACACGAGGATGGTCGCATCACACAGTGCTAGGCGCTCACACACGAGGATGGTCGCATCACACAGTGCTAGGCGCTCACACACGAAGATGTTGGCATCACACAGTGCTAGGCGCTCACACACGAGGATGGTCGCATCACACAGTGCTAGGCGCTCACACACGAGGATGGTGGCATCACACAGTGCTAGGCGCTCACACACGAAGATGTTGGCATCACACAGTGCTAGTCGCTCACACACGAGGATGGTCGCATCACACAGTGCTAGGCACTCACACACGAAGAAGTTGGCATCACACAGTGCTAGGCGCTCACACGAGGATGCTGGCATCACACAGTGCTAGGCGCTCACACACGAAGAAGTTGGCATCATACAGTGCTAGGCGCTCACACACGAGGATGGTCGCATCACACACTGCTAGGCGCTCACACACGAAGAAGTTGGCATCACACAGTGCTAGGCGCTCACACACGAGGATGGTGGCATCACACAGTGCTAGGCGCTCACACACGAGGATGGTCGCATCACACAGTGCTAGGCGCTCACACACGAAGAAGTTGGCATCACACAGTGCTAGGCGCTCACACGCGAGGATGCTGACATCACACAGTGCTAGGCGCTCACACACGAGGATGGTCGCATCACACAGTGCTAGGCGCTCACACACGAGGATGGTCGCATCACACAGTGCTAGGCGCTCACACACGAAGATGTTGGCATCACA
Organism: Calotriton arnoldi; assembly: GCA_963921515.1. NCBI lineage: Eukaryota > Metazoa > Chordata > Amphibia > Caudata > Salamandridae > Calotriton > Calotriton arnoldi. Next base: position 4,311,515 of record CAWUFW010000332.1, read on the forward strand.
CAGTGCTAGTCGCTCACACACGAGGATGCTGGCATCACACAGTACTAGGCGCTCACACACGAGGATGCTGGCATCACACAGTGCTAGTCGCTCATACACGAGGATGCTGGCATCACACAGTGCTAGTCGCTCATACACGAGGATGGTGGCATCACACAGTACTAGGCGCTCACACACGAGGATGGTCGCATCACACAGTGCTAGGCGCTCACACACGAGGATGGTCGCATCACACAGTGCTACGCGCTCACACACGAAGATGTTAGCATCATAGTACTAGGCGCTCACACACGAAGATGTTGGCATCACACAGTGCTAGGCGCTCACACACGAGGATGCTGGCATCACACAGTGCTAGGCGCTCACACACGAAGATGTTGGCATCACACAGTGCTAGGCGCTCACACACAAGGATGGTCGCATCACACAGTGCTAGGCGCTCACACACGAGGATGGTCGCATCACACAGTGCTAGGCGCTCACACACGAGGATGGTCGCATCACACAGTGCTAGGCGCTCACACACGAAGATGTTGGCATCACACAGTGCTAGGCGCTCACACACGAGGATGGTCGCATCACACAGTGCTAGGCGCTCACACACGAGGATGTTGGCATCACACAGTGCTAGTCGCTCACACACGAAGAAGTTGGCATCACACAGTGCTAGGCGCTCACACACGAAGATGTTGGCATCACACAGTGCTAGGCGCTCACACACGAGGATGGTCGCATCACACAGTGCTAGGCGCTCACACACGAGGATGGTCGCATCACACAGTGCTAGGCGCTCACACACGAAGAAGTTGGCATCACACAGTGCTAGGCGCTCACACACGAGGATGCTGGCATCACACAGTGCTAGGCGCTCACACACGAAGAAGTTGGCATCATACAGTGCTAGGCGCTCACACACGAGGATGGTCGCATCACACAGTGCTAGGCGCTCACACACGAAGAAGTTGGCATCACACAGTGCTAGGCGCTCACACACGAGGATGGTGGCATCACACAGTGCTAGTCGCTCACACGCGAGGATGCTGACATCACACAGAGCTAGGCGCTCACACACGAAGATGTTGGCATCACACAGTGCTAGGCGCTCACACACGAGGCCGGTGGCATCACACAGTGCTAGGCGCTCACACACGAGGATGCTGGCATCACACAGTGCTAGGCGCTCACACACGAAGATGTTGGCATCACACAGTGCTAGGTGCTCACACACGAAGATGTTGGCATCACACAGTGCTAGTCGCTCACACACGAGGATGGTCGCATCACACAGTGCTAGGCGCTCACACACGAAGAAGTTGGCATCACACAGTGCTAGGCGCTCACACGAGGATGCTGGCATCACACAGTGCTAGGCGCTCACACACGAAGAAGTTGGCATCATACAGTGCTAGGCGCTCACACACGAGGATGGTGGCATCACACAGTGCTAGGCGCTCACACACGAGGATGCTGGCATCACACAGTGCTAGGCGCTCACACGCGAAGAAGTTGGCATCACACAGTGCTAGTCGCTCACACACAAGGATGGTGGCATCACACAGTGCTAGGCGCGCACATACGAGACTGAGATCACACAGTGCTAGGCGCTCACACGCGAAGAAGTTGGCATCACACAGTGCTAGTCGCTCACACACAAGGATGGTGGCATCACACAGTGCTAGGCGCGCACATACGAGACTGAGATCACACAGTGCTAGGCGCTCACACGCGAAGAAGTTGGCATCACACAGTGCTAGTCGCTCACACACAAGGATGGTGGCATCACACAGTGCTAGGCGCGCACATACGAGACTGAGATCACACAGGGCTAGGCGCGCACATACGAAGCAGGCGTCATGAATTCTAGTCGCTCCCGCGTTCAAGGCTGTCATCACAAATGGTAGGCGCGCACATATAAGGCTGCCATCAAAAGTGCTAGTCGCGCACATATAAGGCTTGCATCGCATAGGTACTATGCGCGCACATACGAGGCTGACATCACAAAGGAAGAGGATGTGGCGTAACGGCCAGAGCTGCCGACTCACTCAATCTCCGTGTGCTTGTAAAAATGAATGTGTCCTTTTATAAAGCAACTGGTGCTCATGCAAAGCGCTCCAATACCTTCGGGTCGAGTTCGCGCTATATAAAAACTGCAAACAAATACGAGGAGGTTGTCATCTGTGTGCAGGGCTCGCGGCAGTTAGTTTGTGGCTGGGCTGCTCTCGGTCCCAGTAACAGTCACCTCAGGGCAACACAGCTGTTCCTAGATGCACGAACACAATGATTTTGTAAATTGCCCAAACACTTACATTGCTTCGTTTTCACAACTAAATATTCATGTTTCCTCATCTTGAAATCGTGGCGGCGTTGATTTAAGTCTACAATTCTACATCACTGGCAGAACCTGTCATTCGATGTTGCCTACTTGTGGGCACAGTTTTACTTACCAGTGTGAGTCTGAAAAGGACCATTGAACAGTTTCACTGGTGAAAGGGAGAGGAGTGTCAGGAAAGAGCCCTGTTTGCCGTGTGTGTCACTGTGAGAGGAAAATAGTGAACGTCCATTTAAGAAACAGCGAGGAGGAGGGGCATTAAAGGGAGGAGAGAGATTATAAGTGAGGTAAAGATGTGTGAGAAGGGTAAGTAGGAGGGCATTGCCAGCAAACGTTGTGTGTGACAGCAGACCGGGCAGAGACTGACAGCGGTAGGGGCTGTGGGCATTGGTACCAGGGCTCAGTGAGAGCGTCAGGGAGTGGCAGCAGGACTCTGAGTGACTGCAGGACTGACTGGATATGACAGTGACAGCAACAGGAGTTCTTACACAGGCAGCAGGATTCCGAGTGATTGCTGCAGGACTGTCAGGATATGATAACAGCAGGAGTTCTTACAGTGGCAGCAGGACTCTGAGTGACTGCGGCAGGACTGGCAGAATATAACAGCAGGAGTTCCTCCAGTGGTAGCAGGACTCTGAGTGACTCCGGCAGGATATGATAGCAACAGGAGTTCCTACAGTGGTAGCAGGACTCTGAGTGGCTGTGGCAGGACTGGCAGAATATGATAACAGCAGGAGTTCCTACAGTGGTAGCAGGACTCTAAGTGGCTGTGGCAGGACTGGCAGGATACGATAATGGCGGAGTTACTACTGTAGGACAGCAGGACTGCGGGGTACTGTGGCAGGACTGACAGGATATGACAACGGCAGCAGTTCTTACAGTGGCAGCAAGACTCCGAGGGACTGGCAGGTCTGTTAGGATATGATAGCAACAGGAGTTCCTACAGTGGCAGCAGGACTCCGAGTGACTGTAGCACGACTGACCAGATATGACAGCAATAGGAGTTCTTACAATGGCAGCAGAACTCCAAGTGACTAGCAGGACTGTCAGGATATGACAACAGCAGGAGTTCTTACAGTGACAGCAGGACTCCGAGTGACTGCGGCAGGATATAATAGCAACAGGAGTTCTTACAGTGGCAACAGGACTCTGAGTGACTGACAGGACAGCAGGATATGACAACGGCAGGAGTTCTTACCGTGGCAGCAAGACTCCAAGTCACTGCAGCAGGACTGGCAGGATATGACAGCGGCAGGAGTTCTTACAGTGGCAGCAGGACTCTAAGTGACTGTAGCAGGACTGACAGGATAGGACAACAGCAGGAGTTCTTACAGTGACAGCAGGTCTCCGAGTGACTGCGGCAGGACTGGCAGAATATAACAGCAGGAGTTCTTACAGTGACAGCAGGACTCTGAGTGACTCCGGCAGGATATGATAGCAACAGGAGTTCCTACAGTGGCAGCAGGACTCCGAGTGACTGTAGCAGGACTGACAGGATATGACAACAGCAGGAGTTCTTACAGGGGCAGCAGAACTCCAAGTGACTAGCAGGACTGTCAGGATATGACAACAGCAGGAGTTCTTACAGTGACAGCAGGACTCCGAGTGACTGCGGCAGGATATGATAGCAACAGGAGTTCTTACAGTGGCAGCAGGACTCTGAGTGACTGACAGGACAGCAGGATATGACAACGGCAGGAGTTCTTACAGTGACAGCAGGACTCTGAGTGACTGCGGCAGGACTGGCAGGATATGACAGCAACAGGAGTTCCTACAGTGGCAGCAGGACTTTGAGTGACAGCAATAGGACTGGCAGGATACGATAAAGGCAGGAGTTCCTACAGTGGCAGCAGGACTTCGAGTGACAGCAATAGGACTGGCAGGATATGATAAATGCAGGAGTTCCTGCAGTGGCAGCAAGACTCCGAGTGACTGCGGCAGGACTGGCAGGATATGACAACGGCAGGAGTTCTTACAGTGACAACAGGACTCTGAGTGACTGGCAGAACTGGCAGGATATGATAACGGCAGGAGTTCCTACAGGGGCAGCAGGACTCTGGGGGGACTGTGCAGGACTGGCAGGCTATGACAACGGCTAGAGTTCTTATAGTGGCAGCAGGACTCTGAGTGACTGCAATAGGACTGGCAGGATATGATAATAACAGGAATTCTTACAGTGACAGCAGGATTCTGAATGACTGTAGCAGGACTGGCAGGATATGGCAGCAACAGGAGTTCTGACAGTGGCAGCAGGACTCTGAGTGACTGCAGCAGGACTGGCAGGATATGATAACGGCAGGAGTTCCTACAGTGGCAGCAGGACTCCGAGTGACTGCAATAGGACTGGCAGGATATGCTAACGGCAGGAGTTCTTACAGTGACAGCAGGACTCCGGGTGACTGTAGCAGGACTGACAGGATATGGCAGCAACAGGAGTTCTGACAGTGGCAGCAAGACTCTGAGTGACTGCAGCAGGACTGGCAGGATATGATAATGGCAGGAGTTCCTACAGTGGCAGCAGGACTCTGAGTGACTCTAGCAGGACTGACAGGATATAAACACAGCAGGAGCTATCCCACTTTTCCCAGTGTACAGTCTATCCCTGATGATCATGATACCTATTCACTACCCTTTTGGCCTAATTTGGCTGCTCGACAAATGACATTAAACGCTCAATGCTGCTAATCAACTCTTACCTCATTTAGAAAGCGCCATGACCCTATTGACTCATCTCTTGATGTTTTATACCCATTGCGATCTGTACATACAAATTTGTATCATGTGGCAAAGTGATCTGTATTTTTAACCTTTTGCTCTACGTGCTCCCAAATTTATTTACCTCTTTTTGAGGCTTTATATGTCAAAAGTTGTTTTGTTTATTGTTAGTTTATCTGTATATGATTTACTGAATCGTGACTTGATGTTCTTTATCTTGTGTTCTTCATGCTCCCTAACTGATCTACCTCGTTTCAATTTTAATTACCTTTAATGTCGCATTACCAACTCCTTAATTAATCAAATAAGTGCACTTTACCTCTCAGTATTATTCTGATTGCCATCTCTCCCTCCCATCTTTTCCTATGGTACGATCTCCCCAACCGGCTTCCGATTACCTCATCCTCTCCTTTCTCCCCATCTCATGCGTCCTCAGTACAAGGCCCTTAACCTGTTTCTGAGGCTAATTCCACATTCACGGACTCTTCTCTCACCCCCCCCTCATCCTCTCTCCCCCACCCTAGAGCTTCCCTCTATTCCCCTTTCCACTCAGTTGTTCTTCCTGGCTGAAACATCATGCCCCCCCTCAATCATACCCTCACAGCACCGGACCCGCTCATCACGAGGTATGGCCCCAACTCTTGGACCATCCTTTACCCTCCCAACCTCTCCAAAAATGCTAAGAAGAATTTGAAACACAAACTATTAATACGTCACCAAGAAACCTTATTTGTGGATAATTATCTCAGCCTCACATCCATTATTAAAACTAACTATATCTTTTACTCCAGACGCCCCTCTAAATGGAAAAGTATCTTCCTCCACCACCTCCCCATAACGAAATCTTGCAAAATCCCATATGGTTTGAAACTGTCCACCACACCTTCCTCCACCTTTCTAGGCGAAATCGACATCTCTATCTTTAAATCTGGAAATATCCTAATACAAGCCTCGGAAAAACACCTCACCATCTTCGAGCACCATTTCTGCACCCTTTACGAACTACTATCTTCTCCTTCCTGTATCTCTGCAGCCTCTCAATCTCAGGAAGTCCTCCTGGCTTCACCCCTTTTGACGCCAACCCCACAGCTCTCTGATTCTGCAACTTCTTATGAAGTTTCCCAATCTCTGACCTTGGTTCCAGCTGTCTCCTTAGCATCATCTCCCTCGCTTTTCATTCCCACAACACACTTAACCACTCAAACCCTCTCTTCCCTCGCCTCATCTTCCCCTCCACCTTCCCCTGTTATTCCATCATCCCACTCGGACACTCACACCATCCCCCCTCTTCCTGACTCTCTCCCACTCAACCCTAATCCCTCACTTTCTACCTCTCATACCCCCTGCCTCCTCAAACTTACCCCCTACTCTGATCCCCCTACTCACTTTACCCCTTTGCACCGACCCCCTTCTGACCCACCAGGGACACCAGTCTCTTGCAACCTTAGTGACCCCCATCTTCACAGACAAGATGACACCCCCTCGCTTGCCCCCTATCCCCTCATCTTCTCACTACACTCATCAGGCCCCTTGGGACGATGACTCTCACTCCTCAACTCATCCTCAGCCTAACGCCTGGAACTCTCCGCCCCTCCCCCCACCTGGGTTCCCTCCACGCCCACCGCCTTTTCCTATCTCACTTCCCAATGGGGAACAAGCCCCACTTCCTCCTGACTTACTCACCTTATCACCTTCCACGCTTTTAACCCAATCACTTTTTAATATTGAACTCCACCTCTCTATCCTGACGCTGGAACTTTCATCTCTCAGGAAAGACTTTAATGCCCTTTCCGATACCAAACTTGCCAACCATACCCATACTTTGGGCGCCGTCCATTCTAACACTTCATTCCCTCAACAAAGGAGTACCACTCCTTTCGGTATTTCCACTGATGGACCTCCCGGTAACCGTCCTCTTATACCACCCCAAGCCCCACTCCATCTCCCCTTCCCGGACCCCTGGGACTTAACTAATACCCACCTCCCTACCCCCATAACTACTGATCCTCCTGCACTTCACTCCGCTATCCCGGTGATCCTTGGGAGAAGTCGTATTCGTACCACTCCTGACTCACCCCGACCTCCTCAACAACTAACCACCATCCATTCCTGTTGTCCCCCAATACCTACGCTAAACCCCTCAACTGCATGCTGGTCAATTGTCGATCGGCCGCACAACATGCTACTGAAATCTCAGAAACCATCCTGAGTGAAGCTATAGACATTGCTTTTCTTACGGAAACTTGGCTCAAGGCTCACTCTTCATCAATTATTGACCTACTCGCCCCACCGGGGTACTCCATCCTCAGAAAAGATAGGCTTGACAAAATTGGAGGGGGCCTAGCCATAATCTATAAAGATGATCTCCAACTCTCCCTTGTTCAGAACTCCGTTCAAACTACTTTTGAATACATTGGAGCGGAACTTAAAGCTCAACGCTCCCCTCCGATTCGGCTACATAATATCTACCATCCCCCTGGTGACCCTCTGCCCTTTGTGGAGGAATTATCTGACCTGCTTTCCCAGGCCTCAATTTCCAACTCCAAAAACCTCTTCGTCGGAGATTTTAATATTCATTGGAACAATAAGGATGATCCCGCGGTTGGCATCCTTAATGACCTCCTTGACGTTACTGACTTGACTCAACTTTGCCATTCGCCTACACATTCCAAAGGGGCTACTCTTGATGCTATTATTACTAGCAATAATCTGGCTTCCCTTTCCCACATTGTCCCCGTTGACTGGTCTGACCATCAACTTATTCTCTTCACGATCAATAGTGCTGCACCTCCCTCTACCCCCAAAAATATCAAACATAGGATATTAACCAGAAATCTTCACCTTATCCCACCAGGTGTTCTAGAGACTAAGATTAAAGCTAAACTTCAACTTCCACCCCCCTCACAAAATGCTAATGACCTTACCGAACACTACAACAAATCCATCATCGAGGTCCTGGACCAAATTGCCCCTAACAAATTAAAACCACTAAAAAACATCCCTGCCAAATCTTGGTTTAATGCTGATCTTAACAATGAGAGACGCTCTCTTAGGCTATCGGAACGCACATGGAGGCAACATCCCTCCCCTGCAAATCTTGCCCGCCTCAGAGCCGCTAGGTCAAATTACAAAAAACACATCCTCAATGAAAAGGCCTCCTTTTTCCTCGCTCAATTAGACCGAGCTAAAAATAGGCCCAGGGAACTATTCAGCATAATCAAAAATCAAACTGTTTCTGCCCCTCCCAAACTGACGGCGTCTATGGAAAGATGTGAAGAAATTTCGAACTTCTTTTCCGAAAAAATCGCTAAGATTGATCTTTCCTTTGCCGTAACCCTCCCACCTCTCTGCTCTTCACCCTCCCATGACCCCCACCCAAGTCTCCTTACACACCTTCGACCCCTCCTGACGCTGTTCCATCCTCTTCCTCCGTCGCTACCCCGGATCACTTCCTCACTAACCTTCAGCTAAAAAATAATGCAACATGGCTTAACTTCAGCCCAGTTACAGAATGTGAAGTCCTCAACATCCTAACCAAGCTTAAACCCTCCTCTCATACCTTGGACCCTCTCCCTGCTAACCTTGTCCAAGATTTGAAGCTTATCATCGCACCTTATTGGGCGTCCATCATTAACTCCTCCTTGGCCACAGGGTGTGTCCCTACTTCTCTCCAACTTGGCCAAATTACTCCCATCCTCAAAAATGCCACCGCTGACCCCACTGACCTTAACAATCTGCGCCCCATCTCTAATCTTCCACTGCTATCCAAAGCCCTTGGAAAATGCGTCTTGCTCCAGCTAAATAAGCACATTGACTCCTTCAGCCTTTTGGACACATTACAATCTGGCTTTCGAAAGGGCTGCAGTACTGAAACCGCCATGCTCAACATTGTTGATGACATACATCACTCCCTCGATAAAGGGGAGTCCTCCCTTCTCATCCTTCTTGACCTCTCTGCCGCTTTCGATACTGTAAACCACTCCGCCTTACTTAACACCCTCAAAAATCGGTTCGGCTTTAGCGGTCTTGTTCTTGAATGGTTTACCTCCTTCTTTCGCCACAGAACCCAACAAATTAAAATTAACCATTGCCTCTCTACACCTATCTCTGTTCCCCTGGGTGTTCCCCAGGGGTCTATTCTCTCCCCTCACTATTTAACCTCTTCATGGAACCCCTCACCCTCATTCTTAAACAAGCAGGAATCAACTACCACCTCTATGCTGATGACACCCAGCTTTACTATAAGATCAAAACCCAAGATGACATTTTTCACCTCAACAATACCTTAACTAAAATCCAACAATGGTTACATCACAATCACCTTAAACTCAATCCTAAAAAAACGGAAGTCATTCTCTTCGCTCCTAAAAACAACCGGCTCCCCATTCAACACTGGATCTCTGCTACAGTCACAGGAGTTCTTACAGTGGCTGTAGGACTCTTAAGTGTCTGTAGCAGGACTGACAGGATATGACAACAGCAGGAGTTCTTAAAGTGGCAGCAGGACTCCGAGTGACTGCGGCAGGACTGGCAGGATATGACAACGGCAGGAGCTTTTACCGTGGCAGCAAGACTCCAAGTCACTGCAGCAGGACTGGCAGGATATGACAGCAGCAGGAGTTCTTACAGTGGCAGCAGGACTCTAAGTGACTGTAGCAGGACTGACAGGATATGACAACAGCAGGAGTTCTTACAGTGACAGCAGGACTCCGAGTGACTGTAGCACGACTGACAGGATATGAGAGCAACAGGAGTTCTTACAGTGACAGCAGGACTCCGAGTGACTGTTGCAGGACTGACAGGATATGACAACGGCAGGAGTGCTTACAGTGGCAGCAGGACTCTGAGTGACTGGCAGGACGGCAGGAAAAGACAACAGCAGGAGTTTTTACAGTGACAGCAGGACTCCAAGTGAATGCAGCAGGACTAGCAGGATATGACAGCAGCAGTAGAGGCATGTAGTAAGGCTTGCAGTAAAATTGGCAGAGAATGACATGTTTTGTGAGAAATGAAAGTTTGCACTGCTGCTGCCACAGGGTATTTGTTTTGCAAACTGGGTACACGTTCACTATGGCCGTCTTGTGAGAGTCACAAGCTTGTTTTGCTGCTCTCACACTGGACCTGTTCTGCAAGAAAGTAAGAAAGTCTTTCTTCAGTCTTCATTTTAGCAGTGCATACTGATCGATTCTCAATGTTCATTTAGTACAGTTCAGGGTTCATTGAGTCAATCTCTCGGTGTTGTTACATTTCACTTTTATTAAATTCTTCAGAAGACCATAACATTGCCCTGGCACGTAGCTTAGTCAGTGAGTTTCGGGGAGGGTAATTTTAAATTTCCCAACTAAAAACAGTATGCCGAAGGCTGGAGGGATGACCATGTTTGGGATACACTGTTCCCATGAAGAGGAACAGATTCAATACTGATTTTCATTAGGTGGGCCTCTGTGTAAGATCCTGATTAAAAATAAACCAAGTTAAAACCTTTTAGTCAAATGAGGACGACGAGCAAAACCAACAATGGCATACGAGACCCGACTCAGGGCCCCCGGGCTCAACTCTCAAGCCATGAATGCATCTATTTGGGGGGTGTCACACCCCAAACACCCCCACCTGAAGCTAGTTGCCGATCAGTGCTGACTTTAAATGAGTTGATCAATTCAGATACCCAAATACATCTTCCAACGATGTAGCAACTCATCGGTCCAAATCACTGGCTTCGGAAGCTGCAACTTTCAAAGCCACCAACACAGATGGTGGCGGCACTCCAACAAAGCAACACAGAATTCTCCACATGTGTGCACTTTCAACAGCAAGCCTCCACAGCACAGATGTGGTTCCCGAATTTTTCATTCCGTTTTCACTTTTTATTTAGGAGCACTGTACCTATCATAACATAACATGTGTATTTATAAAGTGCACGTTCACCCCCAAAGGGGCATCTTGGTGCTGAATAACAGATGTTTATTGTTACCCAACTCCATGGTACTCATTTTATCGACCTCAGAAAGGATGAGAGGCTGAGTGGACCCACTGGGATTTGAACCTGTGACCATGAGGTCAAACACAGACCACTGTAGTGGATGCTTTAGTCCACGAAGCCACCAGACCCAGCTCATCAAATGACACTGAGGTAATCTCCTTTCATTCAAACATTTATACAGTTCAGTTTTCACAGAGGCGAACAGCTGATATCATGATGGTTCACTTGCACTAAAGCTCTTTGGAGGAATTCAACCTTTTTAGGTGGTGTTGACCTTGACTGCTGCAGAACAATTCAAATGCTAAATACCCAAGTACCAGTTCCAGCAGGGTAGCAACCCCTCGGTGGAGACCACATGCCTGGTTAATCATACCACACTTGAACACATTAAGACTTCAGTCATTGTAATGACATGGTCTAAAAGCCTAACTGGTGGATGCAAGCACTCCTAATACTGCTAATAAATAAATGCATTTATTATATTTCAGATAGGACTTTCTAAAATTAGCACAAAGTTCAAAAGCTCTTTAAAAAACACGACCATGTTCATAAGTAACCTCGCAAATTATGTTTTAATATTCAAATAAATGTAAACATGACTCCGCACCTTGGAAAACTAAGAATTAGGGCAATGGATTGAGGTATGCTGGATAGAAGGGGCTTGGCCAACAGCAGGCTCCTGATAGTTCAAGAGGTTGCCAGGGCTAAGGGAGAAAGCCAGGCCACGGCAGGGTTTAGTGAGCGCATCAGTTTAGTAGTGGCACCTTCGGACCACCCTAGGAGGTCCGTAAAGGCAGCTCGTGTCAACCGCCCCAATTAATTGGCTCTTTCCAACATGGAGGCAAATTAATTATTGATGAATTCATGCAGCGCAACACTGAAACCAAAGTTGCTGAGCTGCACTGCGTGTAAGGGAGAGCAGAAAAGAGCCATATCTACTAAGATATGGTGCTATTTGTCATTCTCTGCACTGGTGCACTTTAGACTGCCTTGTGCAAATCACACACCCGTGCACCCGAGTGCGAGGGTGTATGCTTGATATCAATCATAGGTTTTGTACTGGAAAGGGACCCTTCCAGTACAAATTCTATGCTTAGACATAGTTTGACATGTTTATATCTTGCATGTGTGTTTTATAGTGCAGCACACATGAAAAGTTTGAAAAGTTTTGAGAAAATAAAACTTTTATCTAACATTACATCTGCCTCAAGGAGATGTAAATAAAACCCTGTCTACCAATGTTTTTAGATATGGATTTGCATCAAAGCCCATAGGAAAACCTCATGTACCACCATGATATGCCTCTTGACGTAGAGTAGTGCAAAACGCTACTTTACGTTACTTTGTGCATACTTCCCAGCACAAAACATGTTTTGTGCCGGAAAGCAAACCCCAAAATAAACACATTCAGCTGGTCTGTGTCACTTTTGTGGTGACAGAAACTGGGCGGAAAGGGTTAATACATTTACCCCTTTGTCTCTAGGTGGCAGCTTCAATCCAAATAAGGGAAAAATAAGTATGTCTGAGTTGTGCGCTGTTCCTCCATTGCACAGTTGTCACGTGTGGACGCTCATGGTTCTACACTCAGGGCCATATTTATGAGGCCCTTACGCCGCCGTTGCGTCACTTTTTGTGACGCTGCGGCGGTGTAAAAAATGCACCACACTGCGCATATTTACAAAGTGACGCATCTAGGCAGATGCGTCACTTTGTAAACCCCTGTGCTACATTAACTTACTACTACATTATACCTGCGACAGGTACAATGTAGGCAGGGTGGGCGTTCCGGTGTAGAAAAGGCTCGTAGAAGTGTCGCAATGAACTCTATGAGATTTTGCTGCAACACTTCTACAGCTTCACTGCCTCAAATCCTTACGCCTTCTTGAAGCAGGCGTAAGGGGTGATGCAGGACTTTTCACATGGGGTTTGCCCCATGTGAAATGACACATTGTTGCAGTTGCGTTTGTTTCCAGACACACTCTAGCAATGCGCCATTTTTGCGCCGACAGATACGTCAGGATTCCTGATATAACTGTAAATCCTTGCGACATGGATTGCCGTACAGTAAATATGGCGCATCCATGGTGTCGCAAGGAGTGCGCACTGAAAAGTGTTGCATCACTGTTTTACCTCAGTGATGCAACACATTTCATATTTGAGGCCCCCAGGACTTTGGAGTTTTGGGGCAACTCAGAAGTGGAGCACAATGTTTCCATAAGCGAAGTAATTTTCCCTTGAAACGTCTGAAATGGGTCCCGCTGAAGCGTATCAATGCTGGGATTCACTAAAAGTGAGTCAAGTCGACTTCTTCTCCAGGCAATCTAGGTAGTGCCAAATAGATGCAGCGCATGGATCTCCTTCAGCCATCCTACAGTGTTGAGCAGAAACACATGAAGGCTCCCAGGATCAAGGGCTGATGCTTCAGAACTGACCTCCTCCATACTGTGCGCCTCAGAAGCCGTCAGAACACCTCTGAAGTAACTTCACTTAAAGGCTGTCTTTATAGGTTTGAAAGAATCCTGCCAAAGAATGGGGGTGCACCAGTGGATGACACCAGTGTACACACAAATACAAATTGAAGCGGTAAATAACAAACACACAGTGGTGATCGATACCGAGATGAAACTTGTCTGACAGAGTGCTACTTACATGGTCAACCTCAAGTAAATATTCATTTTAATTGGCACAACAAAGATACATGTATTTGACATATGCATGTGCCTTGAAAAAGCTCGGACCAATACGCCTGACTAAAACGTGTTGGCTGAATCTTCACTGATTGTATATGAAAACTTTTTGTCAGATCATTCGCGCAAGAAGAATTTACGTCGCTACAATCTTACATATGACATTGCGTCACATATATTTCTTTAACCAGTGTCCACTTAGCTCATCTTAATTCCGTGTGGACAACAGCATTAAAATTCTTCTGCCCCATCCATTTTGACCCCATAACACACACTACTCACGTTTCCTGTAGGTGAAGGTAGCTTTGTTGGCCAGTTCATATCCTCTCCCCTTCTTCGTCCCAGACCTGCTCTTCTATTGCAGAGCACCTCAACTCTGCACGCTGATGTTCTAGTTCTTGAGGTCTGGTCCACAGGCTCACTGCCTACTCCTTGAAAGACTGTACTGTCTCCTTACAAGGTAGGTAAGGACTGAGGACCTAATTTATGAAAAGTGTTGCATCGCTGGGGTGAAACAGCGATGCAACACTTTTCAGTGCACCATCCGTGCGACGCCAGTGATGCGCCGTATTTACTTATGGTGCTCCATGAGGCAAGGGTTTACAGATACGCCAGGAATCCTGACATATCTGTCAGCGCAAAAATGACGCATTGCTGGAGTATGTCTGGAAACAGACGCAACTCCAGCAATGTGTCATTTCACATGGGGCAAGCCCCATGTGAAAAGAAATGCATCACCCCTTACGCCTGCATCAAGCAGGCGTAAGGATTTGACGCATTGACGCCGTAGATGCAGCGCAGTTAAATCTTATAGATTTCACTGCACCACTCCTAGGAGGCTTTTCTGCATCAGAATGCCCATCCTGCATACATTATAATGTAGCGCAGGGGTTTACAAAGTGACGCAGCTACCTAGATACGTCATTTTGTAAATATGGTGCAGTGTGGCGCATTTTTTTCGCCGCTGCAGCGTCACAAAAAGTGACACAATGGCAGCGTAAGGGCCTCATAAATGATGCCCTTAGGCTCCACCACTGGCTTAGCAAGGGTACTGCATCTGGTAAAACTCTGCCTTATTCCAATTTGATGATTGAAGAAATTAGGTGCCTTGTTATGTGTAGGTTGGCAGGATATGTGGCTTGGGATGCCCAACAAGGTTCAGTGGAAACTGCGGGTCACAGGTTATTGTTGGGCATTTTGGTGAAACAAGAAAGGAAAGCCTTTGTCAGCATCTTGTTAATGACCCACTTACCAGAACACCAGGCAAGGGTAGTCAGGTGCTCTAAGTTGGTTCTCTTGAGGCCTTCACATCTGGGGATTTAGTCATTTGTGGCATGGGCTGGAAGGTAGGCTCCTGCCGTTAGTCACGCCCTAGCAGGAGCTCTGGGGCCCTGCCACAAAAGGGTCATGGTACGTTGTCTAAACCTTAGAAGTAGGTGAAGTGTCCCATATGGCTCTTTGAGGTGGGCAAACGTCTTCTACTAACACCTAGAGGTCTGGGAAGGATCTCATTTGGCATCTACAGGTGGAAAGTGTCTACTGAAACCTTAAAGTAAGTAAGGTGCCTCTACTGACTCACTGATGCGCGTTATGGATTTCGTTGGCACCTGGAGGTGAGCAGCTTTCCTCCAATCACCGTTTTGAAGTAGGTAAGGGGCCTCACTGAACTCCTTGAGTGGGATAAAGGTCTTGTTGGGCACCAAGAGGAAGGTAATGCCCTCTCTTGATACCTTGAAGTGGATAAAGTACCTCATTCGCTCCTTCATATTGATAAGAGATCTAGTTGGGCAGCTACTGGTAGGTAACGTTGTGCTACTGATGCCTTGATGCGGGTTATGTGTCTCTTTTGTAATTTTGATTGGTTAAAATTACTCTTCCATCACCTGAGTGGTCAGATCCTCGTTCCCAATCTCAATAGCCTTCTGTGCTTCTTTACCTAGGATGGGTGGTGACCGGAAGCCCCCCAGGGCCATTGGTGCCCACCAGTTGGCAGGGATCCTGCGGCAGGACAGCGAATCAGTTCTGGTGATCGACTGTCGTACATCAGGAGAGTATAACAACCTCCACGTGACTGGGTCAGTCAACTTGTGCGGCTCCAGGTTGGCCCGGAAGCGCCTGGTCAAGGAGTTGCTCCTGTTGCCCATGAGCCCGAAGGTGAGATCCAGGAGCTTGTGTCAGGGGGTGCATTCGCTCGCTAATGCATTCATGTATTGGGGGCATTTAGAATACCTACCCCAACGATTGAGAATATGATCAGCCATGAGGAATGAGACTGAGTGTGAAAGGCTAGTAATGAATGTGTGATACGTCATTGGAGAGTGGAATGTGGGACACTTCATTGGAATGTATAAGGAAAGTGGATGAGAAAGAGAGATGTTCTACTGAAGTGTAGAAGGCGGCGCCGTGGGGAATGAGCGACGTCATTTAAGTGTAGCGGGAGTGACATGAGAAATGAGTGACACCTCATTTGAGTTTAGGAATTAGTGGTGTAAGGGATGAGTGACTCGTTCATTGGAAGTTTATGAATCCAAGGTTGGGGACTGGATGAGGCTTTAAATTAGTGAAGGATGCAGTGGCATATGGACTGAGTGACCCTTCATGGAAGTGTAGGAGGCAGTGGAGTATTGAATGAAAGACATGTCATTGAAGAGTAAGGGGTAGGGGTATGTGGAATGAGTGATGCTTCGTGGAACTGTAGGAGGCAGAGGCATGTGGAATGAGTGACGCTTCATTGAAGTGTAGGAGGCAGGGGCATGTGGAATGAGTGAGTGACCCTTTCTTGAAGTGTAAGAAAGAGTGCTATGTGGAATGAGTGACCATTCGTCAAAGTGAATTAGGCAGGGGCATGTGGAATGAGTGAATGACCCTTTGTTGAAGTGTAAGAAAGTGTGCTATGTGGAATGAGTGACCATTCGTCAAAGTGAATTAGGCAGGGGCATGTGGAATGAGTGAATGACCCTTCGTTGAAGTGTAAGAAAGAGTGCTATGTGGAATGAGTGACCATTCGTTGAAGTGAAGGAGGCAGTAGTGTGGGTAATGAGTGACCCTTCATCAAAGTGTAGGAAGCAGTGGTCAGTGAAGTACAGAAGGCAGTGGCACGTGGAATGAATGCTCTTTCGCTGAAGTGTGTGCGGCCATGGATGGAAATCAGTGAGACTCCACTGAAGTGTGTGAGACCATAGGCAGAATTTGGTGAAATGCCACTGGCGGAAGAGGACATAGACTGGAATGAGCAAGACCCTACTGTGGTGTGTTAGGCCCCATTGAAGTGTGTAAGGACAGAGTAGGGAATGAGTGCGACAACAATGAAGTGTGTGAGGCCAGGGATTTGACTGAGGGACTCCGTTGATGTGTGTGAGTTCAGGGATTGAACTGAGTGAGAAAGGTGAGGCAGGAGATTAAACTGATTGAGAATCTTTTCCACTGTGTGAGGTCATTGGCTGGATTGAGTGATACTCAATACTGTGAGACCGGGGACTGGGCTGATTGAGACTTGTCTGAGGCGTGTGAGGCCAAGAATGGGGGTGAGTGAGACTCCATAGTGGTGTGTGGAGTTGGAGATTGGACTGAGTGAGGCTCCGTTTGAAGGGTGCGAGAGGGAGGTGTGTGGGGCGTGTGAAGTGAGACTGAGTGAGAGTCCAGTTACCTGCACGAGAGCAGAGGCGGGGAGAAGGAGGGCTGTCAGAGTGAGCTCGCACCTCTGGGCCAGTCATGTTTACTTGTGAGGGCTTTGAATATTGGAGCCTTTGCAGAGCACTGATGTGCACTTGTTTTTCTCTCCCCTCCCTCCAATGTTTCTTTCTCTGTCTCCCACCTTCCCCTCTCCACCTTTCTGTTTATATTCCTGTCTTCCTGCTACCTCACACTCCTCACCTCTTCACTTGTCTCCTCTCTTTGGGCCTCCCCGTCTCTCTCTTCTGTGACTCTAACTTCTCCCTTCCTCCTGTGTCTGTCTGTCCTTCCTCTTGCTTCACCCTGCTCTCCTTCCTCTCTGCGCCTTACCCTGCCTCTCCCATCCGTTCCTTCACCCCCTTCCCGTCCCTTTCACCTGCCCCCCCTTCCTTTAATTCCCCTCTCTGCCCTCCTTCACATGTACCTCCTTCTCTGGGTCTTCTCTACCTCGCCTTCATCTCCTTTCACGGTCTCTCCACTACCTCCTGCTTTCCTGGCATGTCTGTGTCTCCCTCTGCCTCTCCCACTTCTCTGTCGCCTCTGGGCTTCCCGCGGTCTCCTCCTCTATGCTGATTGTCTCCCCTGTCGCCTCTGTGCCTCCCGTGGTCGTCTCCTCTATGCTGATTGTCCCCCCTGTCGCTTATGTGCCTCCCTTGGTGTCTCCCTATCTGCTGTGTGTCTCCCCTGTCGCTTCTGTGCCTCCCGGGGCTCTCTCTCTGCTCTGTGCCCGCCCTGCCTCTCTCTGTGCCTCCACTGCTCTCTCTCTCTCCTTCTCTATGTCTCTCTCTCTCCCCCATCTCTCTCTCTCTCTGCCCTGCCTGTGTCTCTTTCTGTCTTGCTTCTGTGGCTCCCCTGGTTCTCTCTCTGCTCTGTCCCCTCCCTGCCTCTTTCCGTGCCCCCACTGCTCTCTCTCCCTTTCTCTATGTCTCTCTCTCTCTCTCCCATCTCTCGCTCTCCGCCCTACCTGTGTCTCCTTCTGTCTCGTCTCTTCTCGCCTCCCTCGCGTCTCAGGTGGACCTGTCCTGCGAGCGGCCTGTGGTCGTGTATGACCAGGACACACAGCACCTCGAGGCTGGACAGTTTTTGTCCCTGGTCCTGGGAAAGCTGGAGAAGAAATACAGCTCTGTGTCTCTGCTGGAAGGTAAGCAGGGAATCTCTGCCCTCACCCAGGCTTCTATGGATGGCCCACATTCATTCATTCATTCATCCATCCATTCTCTCCTCTTCCTCCATGCTTCCCTTCTTTGGCCTCGCCGCTACTCCCTGCCACTCCTCGCAGAAGACCCTCTCATGTGTGCAGCTGTGGTGTGAGGAGGGCAGGGGAGAGATGTATGGAGAACCGCAGGTGGTCTAGGTCAAAGGACAGAGGGGGACATGTACAAGGAAGTGGCGGAGCGTGTCGTTAGCCTCCTTGGCTTAACAACATGCTCCACCACTTCTGAAACGCAAGGCTGCACCATATTTACAAGAATGTGGTGCAGCCTTGCATTTCCCCCTGCGATGGCGCTAAGTTTAGCAACTTAGCGCCAACGCAGGCACCCTTGCACCAGAGTGCAAGGGTGTCTGCGTGGAATGTGTGTCCCTTCCTGCACATAAACAATTCTAAAATGTGGAAACTCTGCTGGCACATACCTTCAAAGTGTAGATACGCATTCAAGCAACAAAGTACATATATCACCTGAAGGTCTATTAACACTAGAACTGATTCCCCATTATAATTCAAGAGGACGCCACAACATACTCAACCGCAGCGCAATATTAAAACTTGCTAGCTCTATTGAAACATTAACATTTCTCAACACAAATCACATTGACAGTGTAAAATTCAAACCGGACACAGATGCAAAAGGGAGAGAAATTACTGTGGTAACTTGGAGTGATCCAAAAATTACTATGGAAGTCTGGCGCCACAAAGATCTCTTTTCAAAATGGGGAATTGAAATAAAAATAACTGAAACAGAACGGTACCCAGGCCCATTATGTCCAACAGCAAAAGCCAGAATGTCGACTGCCAGTGGGTTACTGCGGGGGGCCACAAGGCCCACTGATAGCGCCCTGGAGAGCCTGTTCAATCTACGCATCACCCAATATGCTGCATCCGGAGCAGCTAGCCAAAACAGACAAGTTTCCATCCCGACAGCTTGAGCACTGCGACCTTAAAGAGTGAGGCATGAGTAAGCGATCTAAAATTGTGCTCTTGGAATATTAACGGCTTCGGCAGCAAGACAGAGGAGGTCGACCTCATAACCTTTCTTCAAAAATTTGACATCCTTTTATTCCAGGAGACCTGGGCCATTGCACCAACACCGATCACCGGCTTCAAAGAATACCATCAAAATGCCAAAAAGGGGAAAAAATCAGGCAGAGCGTCTGGGGGACTATCAATCTACCTTGCCACCGATATACGGTGGAAATCAGAATTGATTGAGCTAGGCCAAACCTGGATCCAATGTATCAAAATGTCCTAACCTCAAGATCCTCACAGAGAATCTTCGCGTAAACATGAGAAAGATTCACTATTAATATGTAACATCTATATCCATCCGGCATCAAAGGAAAACCAGAGAAACTTGAGTCCTTAATAGCACTACTTAAATCATTGCAATTCACTTACCCTCAAGCAGGCATCTTGTTGCCAGGTGATTTCAACATGTTCTTATTACAACCTGGCCCATTCCAAGGAAAACAACAAAACAAATTTTACGGGAAAAACATTCCCTTAGTAATGACAAATTATCGCAAAATTGATCGACATGTTAAATTGTGTGTTTCATTATTATCCAAAATAGGGATGCTCACCCTAAATGGTCGTTTACCACGAGACCAACCAGCTGCACCGACTAGAATATCGAGGCATGCTAACTCCGTTTTAGACTACACAATAGTTGACACGGAGTTACTCCAAATGACTTCCAGCTATCAAATCATCCCTCGACTAGAGAGCGACCACAGTCCCCAGCTAATTGACCTTCGCATTAATACACCAAGAGGCGCTGCAAGTAACGACCTGCTGGAAGTCCCAAGCCCCTACAACCTAAAAAGGCTAGCATGGAACGGCAAAAATGCTCCTGTATTAATGAATTGCATAATAAAGTTGATGGTAAACGAACAAGTCTAAAACGGACACAGGTTATGGCAAAATTGGGAAAACACGATAACGATTCTCATCTCTAAATTCTCTTCACACAACAAGCAACACAAAAACAGAACCAGGAAAGAAAGACCAGAGTTTGTCAACTCGTTACCATGGAAAAAAAAGGATGCTCCACAGGGAGATAAGAAGACTTCGGGGTAACGTACCAGTAACAGGCGATAATGTGAATCTCCAAATCAACCGGCTAAGGCGGCAATACAAACAGGAAGTATGGACAGAAAAGAAATTACATCATACAAATATCTGGCTCAAGCTGCTGCAAACAAGCAAATCAAATAACAACAAGAAGTTCTGGGCAGAAATAAACAGCATAGCAAATGGCTCCTTCCGGCATCACAACGCAAATATCCCTAAGGCCGATTGGATAGCCCACCAGAGCCACACTGACAAATATGCAGCCATGGACGAATGCCACCATGCCCGGAACCAATTGAAAAGTGAGCGCAAAGAAAATCAAGCTGAAGGTAATTGGATTTGAACAGCCAAGTTGAGAAAGTCCTGAACAAACTCAGATCTAGTGGAGCCCCGGGCCCAAGTGGCTTGCCAAACGCGTTATTTAAGTCAGACCAACGTTTCTGGGCCGATCTCTTCACGCCGCTGTTTAACCATGCATTTCAATCAAACAGTATACCAGCATCATGGAGAGGTAGTATACTCCACCCGATATTCAAAGCTGGCAGCAGATCAGACCCGGCAAATTACAGATTAATCGCGCTCATCGATGTAGAAGCAAAAGTGTATGCCTCGAATCTTCTTGTCGATCTCGAAGAATGGGTCACCTCCAGAAAGATCCTCCCAATCTCACAAACAGGCTTCAGACCAGGCACGAGCAAAAAATTTAATCTCTTGGCCTTGAACCTTCTTGTTGAAAAAGCGCAGCTAAAGTCTACCAAATTGTACACGTGTTTCGTCGACTTGAAAGCTGCATTTGACATGGTACCTAGAGAACTCCTATGGCAAAAGATGGAAAAATGGGGTATCCTGCCATGTTTACTAAGAGCCATAATCAACTTGTACTCAGCCACCTGGGTACAGGTAAAGCTAGGAAATGTAGAGTAGAACCACAGCAAAGATACCAACGCAAAGAGGCCTAAAACAAGGGTGTGTGCTAGCTCCCAGTTTATTTAACATATTTACAGAAGATCTAGACAAAAGGCTGACAGAAGTCCAAAGTGACCCCCCAAAGCTAGCTAATCATCAAGTTAGAAGTCTGCAATATGCTGATGACATTGTTCTATGCAGCCAGACCCCGATTGGCCTACAGCGCTTGATCACGAACGTGTTTGAATACACAGAGGAGCTTGGATTATCTCTAAATTACAACAAAACAAAGGTCATCTGTTTCTCGGCAAATACCGGGTCCCACACCAAAAAACATAAATGGTTTGCAGCAGGGAACAGCATAGAGCAGAGTGGCTCTTACAAATATTTAGGAGTGGTGGTAGACTCCAAATTCACACTCAAAGATCATTTAACCAAAAGACGAGCCCAGGCGAACAAATTACGTTTTGCTCTAAACACTCTAAGACTGAAATTAATGTGCCCATCCAACTCCCATCTTCTAAAAGTAATTGCCGCTAAGTTTCTCCCAACTCTCACATATGGCTCCGAACTATTCAAAGGCCAAGATGCAAACTTTTTGAATCTACAACAATCCTGTCTCTTCAAACAAATGTTTCGAGTTCCGCAATTTACATCCCAGGCACAAGTTCACCTGGAATTTGGGCTACTCAACCAACTCCCGGAAAGGTTAGCAGCAATACTAAAATTGTGCTGGAATATGAGAGCAGCCCAAGAAGAATCCTTGTTAGGTCTATGCTGGACGGAACTGAAGAACCAGCCAAAAGGCAAGAAAGACTGACCTACCGCGCTTGAGCAAGCGTTAACCACTCTCAACTTGCATGAAGCATGGGGCACAAACTATACCTTCCTGGCATTTAAAAAAATAGCAAACAATGCGGCCAAACATAAAGCCTGGCTATTGGACAAAGCAGCGCTTGCAAAGAAGAAACGTGGATGGATGGTATTATCTTCGTACGGGGTCCGGTTGCCGCAGCCATATCTTGTACATCACATATCTCCAACTATACAGCACTTGCTGCTTTTGATTAGACTGGGAGCTTTTTGCTCAAAAGATCAGGTCCCAATATGGAAACAAACATGGCCGACCAGTCTGTGCCGACTCTGCGAACATGCGGAAGAGTCAGTTTTACACTTCTTGTGCATTTGCCCAGCCGTTAATAACTGGAGACGTCATTTTCTACTTCCAGCTCTCCGTTCTCTCAGGATTCGATCATGTCGACCTGCCGTAATGGTATTACTAAATAGCCAGTCGCTACAGCTCTCATGCAGGGCAGCCAAGTTCTTGCAACAAGTCAGCAAACTGTTACAAACATCGAACCCATAGTGCTGATTATATGCCCTAGCCTTTGGCTACCCTACACAGTAAAGTGCAAGCACATAATCATTGGAAAAGAGTATAGCGGTCACTTAGCATAATTCGCACAGAGACCCAACTCCATTGTATTAGATGGAAACCTACTCCACTCCCAATCTTTAAGATCGTGCCATTTACCATAAGTTTGCTACATTGACCCGCACTTTTGCACATGAACTTCAATCACGCGGCAGCTACAAAGGGCACAGTGCAGGTGTACATATAATTGTAACCGAGGACAGCTGTTATTTGGCACTCACTTGCACACAGTTCGTTTTATTCCTGTTTTTAGATGTATATTTCCATCTTTTTTAGATTTGTGCTTAGAAATGAAATTATTTATTAGCAGGGATCCTTTTAATAATGGTAAGGGAAATTTCTTGACCAGCCTAGTGGGAGACAAAAAATGATCAGAGCTTCCTTACAATCCCTGTGAATGTAGTCAGCGGACACTTCCACATTTCGGACACAAATGCGTTGACTTGGTTTTAGATGTATCATGTTTAACGCCTCATTTTAAGAAGATCGAACGAATTTGCAACTTGCCACAATTCAACGTGTAAATAAGAATGTTGTTATACTTGATGTATTTTATGCTAAAATTGTAATGGTTTTAATTAACTACACAATAAAGTCATTCTACTATCAATCCTAAAATGCCATTCTGTCACTTTCATGCGTGCTGCTTCATGCAACACACATGAAAGTGACAAAATGGAATTTTTTTTAAAGGTTTGTTTATGTACAGGAAGGGACACCTTCCTGTACATAAACAAACCATGGCATTTTGCTTTTTCCATGTGTGCTGCACAACGCAGCAGACATGGTAAAAGCAAAAACGATGAGAAATAATGCATTTCTCCTCATTTCGCCAACTTAAGACCAGGGTTTTCCTGGTCTTAATTTTGGTGCTGCCTCCTAAGTATGCCACCCTTGTACATAGGGGGCAGCGTCAAATACAATGGATGTTGCGGTGGAACGCCCACCACAACACCACCTGCACACCCCTTTCACGCTAACTATAGCGTGAAAGGGGGCCTTATGTAAAAGGCAGCGTTAAGCAAAGTGGCTTAACGCTGCCTTGTACATAAGACGCAGCCCCTATCGCCACCACAACGTCGGTAAAAGTGACATTGTGGTGGCGATAGGAGCTTGTACATATGCCCCCGAGAGTCATGGGGGGGGGTTGGTAAATTCTACATATCCCTTTCTAGACTGGAGGAAGCCTGTTCTATTGCATTAGAAGTCAGCAGCAGAATGCTTTCAGTATAAGGCCTGTGAGACTGCAGGACATCGCTGTCAAACACAGGTGAAATCAAATAAAAATATACGAACTTTCCTAAAATTTGTGACATTTCAACTCAACAAGATCTGAGTTTGCACATAAGTACATGGGGATAGAAGTTTGCAAATGTTATTGTATGGAATCTATAGTAGTGAGATGCATAGAATGCAAACAAACAGACAGTGCGGCCAGTTTTGCCTGAAATTTCGATAGGCGAGAGATTTTGCTTAGGAAAAATTCCAACATTAATGATTTTTTTTTTTAAATTAGGAAAACTCACAATGTCACGTGCGGAATCATGAACTTCGCCTTATTCTGTAGGCTGAAAACTTTGGAGACCTCTATTTCAGACATTAGAATTCAAATTGCCAATGACAATTGATCAATTGGATTGCGTTGTTGTTTAACTGGAAGCACAGTTCCATTTTAACTCAGAAATTGAGTAAGTCTTTGCAAAGTCTAATTGGTCAGTCAGAATTGCTTCCGGGTCAATGGCTATTTACATTTTAAATGAAGTGTTGAAAGCTTGTTTACCCACGGCCTCTCTTGGGGAAGAGTGAGGCATATTTGACATTTACTTTTTGAATACACCATATATTACTGTAAAGGCCCATTTTTTATAGAATACCCATTTATTGTTAAAAAAAATATATGTTCAGTGCCACAAAGATTGACAGTAGGTGGCGCATGCATGTGTTGCTCACTGCGTGGCGCGAGGTGAGGTTGGATTTATCACAGAAGTGCATAGCTGCCAAGGTTTCAGATTGCTATGTGTGACATTATCATAATTTCAATGTAATTATGAGTGACATTTCAACAACTATGAGTGACACTTCCTTCTGAGCAAAATCTAGCAATGAAGACGAGGGAAACAAATATCAGAAATTACACCCATTTGAGCGACGAAATGCTCTTTAGAATCATGTGTTCAAACATACCTAGTTAAGCCAAACGGGCGCGCATATAAAATATAAACCCATGTCCATCTCGTAGGGAGAAAATTGATGAAGCAGAAGGGATATCACAAGGACCATGGCACTGTGAAATGCTCAATGTAGAAAATCATGTGAGTGGGCAGGATTTCTTTACATAGGAAGAAGAGCCCTTAGAACAGAACATGTAAATAAATAATGCTGAATAGCCAGTAAGCAACTTCATAAATATGACCGTAGTTCTTTTATGCAATAGCTATAGTTATCAGTGAATGCCTGAGGCAGGCAGGCACACGGAGTGGAGCACATATGTTTATTTAGCTTTTTGTAGCAAGGAGCAGGCCTTATGGGCGTCATAGAACTGTGCATGAGCTGCATTCATTTAGTAGTGTATTGTACATAAAAACAATAATGTGCCCAAACGTCATCAGACAGGTGACATGGGAGACAGTGCTCAATGCTCTAGACTTAATTAAAAAAAAAGCACGCAAGGGTGCAGGATGTCAATCTAATGACATGGCAATAATTGCAGTAGTTATAGAATTTTCGCAGGCTGGCAGAGGGCACCGTCCTCAAACCCAGGACCTCGCACAACCCCAGCCAAACATGCCTACTTAGAGCCGCTCTCCCTCCTTCCCAGCTCTCTCCGGTGGCTCTGTATTCTGTTCCTGGCTTCAGTGGTGCGCTGGAGACAAGCTGGCACCTCCGGCCGGGCCTTCTCTAGGATGTCAGTATCCCATGCTTCACCAGATGATCCCCTTTCATTTTTCCATGGCTGCACACCCTGGCCGCATCCTGCTTTTAAAATGAAAGGAATTCAGAACAGCCATGAGATTGGGCGACTAACGGCGGCGGAGCCAGAAGACCGACATTGGGATAGTGTGATGCCTGCCCCCCTATGGCAAATCAGCTTAACATCACCAAGTGGAGATGCGGGCTGTTTTTTTTTTACTTGTTTCAATAGCAGAGGGGCAGGAACCTACCCCTTGGAGATGCAGGGGTAGCGGCATGATGAGACACCAATTCAGCACAGGCAGAGGTGCGAGCAGTGGCTGCAGCTCAAAAACGAAAGAAACAAATTCATAACTGCCTCTAGCTGGCACCGTGTCCCGCCTCCTGAGTAAGGTGACTCCCTGTCTTCCCTCTCGGCAAATCCGGACTGTTTGTTGCTGCCGTGACGCCATGTCACGTGAATGCAGCCGCAGCAAATACAACAGCCAGCATGATAATGTAACTTGAGTTGGTAGGATGACAGTCGTACGGGTTGTCTGTGCCACAACAGCGTCAGTCTGGCGAGTGCGCGGTCTGCGCTCCTGGTGCTTGCTCTTGCACGTCATTAACTTTCTATAAGTCTGGTGCTGGCGATGACAAGGCGGCAGCCCTATAATGCGTGACTTTGCATTTTAGTGCGGTGATGCGGACCACCGAACTAAAATGCGTTAGTCTAACGCCTGATGTGTGACACTTGACAGGACTGGAAGTGTCCTATGGCGCCTTTCATCTTATATAACGGCCTGAGGGGTAGATGTCCTGACACCGTACCGTGGACGGAAGCCGATAGGGCTCAGTTACTGACGGAGTTTCCCTACAGTTGTTCTGTAGTCGAAACAATCCACTTTCAGTGGACCTCGGATTCGACCTTACGGAGTCTAGCCCTCGCCTTTATTTATTTACTTTTTTTTGCACGAACTTGCCCCAGTGTCATTAAATGATTTTACACGAGCACCAGAGTACATTACACAATGGCAGATTCTTTTTTGGGGAAGTTTATGTTTTTTGACGCATGGGGTGATGAAGTGACCCACACAGGGTCACAGGATGTTGAGCCAACGCCGCTACTCGAACCTGTTTTCCTATTTCCAAAGTCAGCCGTTCTGGCCCTTTAGGCCACATCTCCTCCTTGTTTTCACAAACTATTATTTTTTTATGTGTGTTTGGGCTTATTTTTGATGGATAGATTCTTGCAAATTATTGAAAAAAACACAAGGCTTTGAGGTCTGTATGATATAAGAGGTGGCATCGCTCTTACTAACTCTCAAACCTCCTAGTGAGCCATGTGCCTCCGGTGAGGAGTAAACAGGCGAGAGTTGCCAGTGCTTGGTTGTCAACTGCTGATCTGATGTGCCCGACCTTGGGTCTTGGTGGAATTTGTTTCTTGGCAAACCCCTGGGAGGGGGGACCCCCAGTGATTGACTTTCAAATGGACAAACAAGAGTCCGGAGACACTTGCATTTTGAATAACCATCTCTAAAAACATTCCAAAATCTGCATCTTGCTCGCGTGACTTGTCCTCACCAGAACCCACGGGGGTGTCAGAGAGTGGAAGATGGCAGAGGGTCCTAAACAGGACAGGAGCAGGAGACGGAATAAGGGGTGTGTGAAATTCGTGTCATTTCCTTTTGCGTAATTGCATAACATTTTGAAAATATTACACAAAATGCAAAAGTGTTGTTTAGTGCTATATTTCAGTATGAAATTGTCGCGTTAATTATGAGGATGCGTTTTGTTCGTAAAAGCAGCCGCAAACACCAGCCACTCGTGACCTTTTCATTCATTCATTGCTCCTGCAATAGGATTTTCACCCAAACAGACTTGAAATTATGCAATAATGGTGACATTTTGGGAATTTCACGTAGCAAGTGTAACACGAAATGCCAGAAATTGCACAAGATTATGCCAGCATAATGAAAATGTCACCTGGGACGTGACGAAATGTGATAAGAGGAAAGGAAGGTGAAAAGGGACAGAGAATGGAAGGGGGGGGGGGACGAAGATGGAAAGGATTAGGGTGAAGAGAAAGGCGGGGTGACAGTGTCATATGAGGAGGGAGGTGGAATAAAATGCAGCTAATGTCCCGCTGAGGATGTTACTGAGCTAAGGTTCCTCACATCTATAAATACTCCTCTTCAATGTGTCATTGATTCCTCTGAGTGGGAAGTTCACAAGAGATCAGGTGTCAATGGAAGGAGATGGAGGCCGCAGTCACGTGACCGGCTGCAATGAAGAATTCATGAGAAGCCGGGGAGGAGGGAGGCATAGGGCACTGGGGGGAGTACATGGAGAAATAGACTCAGAGAGGATGCTCAGAGGCGTGTGTGTGTGTGTGTGTGTGTGTGTGAGAGAGAGAGCATTAGATACAAAGACAGGGGAGACAAAGAGATTGGCAATGCAGGGGTGTCCCACGCAGACCCAGGATGGTCAGATCAACAACAGATTTTGTCCTGGGTCTGGCCCTACCACGGGCATCCCATTCAGGGGTGGTGTGTGGTATGTGTGAGGCAGAGGGAGGCATAGACACACAGAGGGGGATATGTACAAGAAAATTTCAGAGCGCGTTGTAACGCCAAATTTGGCAATGGCGCGCTGCGACATTTGCAAAATGCAGGGATGCGCCGTATTTACAAAAATACAGTACACCCCTGCGTTTCCCCTAACGCTGGCGCTAAAAAAGCTGCCTCGCGCCAGCGCAGGCACCCTTGCGCCATGTTGCAAGGGTGCCTGCACTGCAGGGGCGATTGTTTATATGCAGGAAGGGACACCTTCCTGCACATAATCTTTAAAGGCGATTTGTTGTTGCTATGTGTGCTGCAGAATGCTTGCAGCACACATAGAAAGAGCAAAATACGAGAAGCAATTAATCATTTCTCCTCGTATCACCATCCTAAGACCAGGTTTTACCTGGCCTTAGTTTTTGGCCTATCCATCCTTGTAAATATGGGGCAGCATAAAAAAGCAATGGGTGTTGCGGTGGAACACCCACTGCAACACCCTTTGCCCGCCCCTTTGCCGCAGCGGAGTGCTGCGGAAAGGGGCATATTTACAAGGTTTAATGGCACCTTATAAATATGGGTTATGGAGCACCGCCACCGGAGTGTCAGAAAAAGTGACGCTCCAGTGGCGTTCGGGACTTGTAAATATGCCCCCTGGAGTGTTTGGAAACTGGGTGTGAGTTAAAGAATTGGACACATGCATGTGTCCAATGCAATGTTAAGGAAAAAGTATACAATTACGCCAATTAAGATGTGATCTGAAGCGGGGCCTGCAAGGACTAGGCATATGTGTACAACAGATGACCCTCTGCCCATCATGCATAAGCAACAGCAGAGACAACGCTCTTCCAAAGAAAATGAAGGAGATTAATTTTACATGTTTGCAGTTGGGCCCTTATGGATGGAGAGACAGTCAGTGTGGGGGACGAGCAATCTAGAATGGAGGGGTGTATGTCATGCATGAGACTGTGCGAGTTAAGAGTGAGTAGTGAGATGGCACTGGGCAGGTGAGAGTGAACTCTCAGCCTGTTCCTCACCTCTCAGCTGACCCTCCTCTGTCATGATCCCTCCTTTCGCCATTGCCTCTTCTGTCTCAGCTAACCCTCCTCCACAACCGCTCCTCCTCTCATCACTGTTCCTTCTACCTCACTGAAGCTGCTTTCTTAGATGGCTCTCAGCTCTCAGCTGTCTTTCTATTTTCTTGGTGATCTCATGATGCCCCTCTCTTCATGTGCCTTCTTTATGTATCTACTTCAAACAGCCGTAGCTGTTTGTCCTTAAAAAAACGATTGATACTTACGGTGTGCCTCGGGTCAGCCCTTTGCTTACCCTTGTTGGCCCTACTGTTACTCTCATTCACTTGCTTCTTCTTCAATGCCTTTCCCTTTCCCCCCTCTTCTTGAGTTTGTTCCTCCCCGGAGCATAACTTCTTTACCATCCTTCTGATTGGACGACTTGCATATTTCCTCTGCTTACATTCAGAGAACTACTTTCAGCACTCCATGCGAGTTCATGCGTTTTCTTGCTCTCTCTTCCTCTCCCATGTGTGCTTCTTCCTCCGTCACATCCGCCCACTTTGTGGATGTGTCTGTGTTGCTCTTCTACCCCCTTCTCACCGCTACCAGTGGCATTGACTTGCCTCCCCAGCCCTCCCCCAGCTCTTCCATTGCTCCCCACCACATCATATATTTTTTTTTTTTTTTCAGCTTTTTGTTTATAACTTTTTAGGAGGACCCAGGAGATGCATTTTGCTGGAATGCTGCTCCTTTCCCTAAATGTGCTTTCTTCCCTCTTTTTTTCCTCTAATTTACAGCTCCTAGATGGGCATCCATCTTCTTGGAATAATACATTAAAAAGAAATGGCCCTAGTGCATATATCATCACACTGGGCCTAAAAGCCAAAATTGCTTCTGCTTCACGATGTATGTGCACAAGTGTGTGCTGACACATGCCATGAATAAGTCGTCACACTAGGGCATCGTAGCATAATGCACACGTGCATAGGTGTGGGGCTACATTCAATTGGATTTAGAATCATTCTGGGGCATTTATTTTTTTGGCTGAGGCTGTTCAGCATCAGCAATAATGATGTCTTTTTTTTTGCTGATACTGAACAGCATCGGCAAAAAGCATTTTTAAAGCAAAACAGTGAGACCTACTGGCTTTACCAATACTTGCTCTCCCTGCACCTCCTCTCTCTGCTTTTCTCTGGATGAGTGTTCACTGTTAAATCTCTTTCTCTCTGTCGCTCCGTGTGAACTCTCCGCTGCTGCCCATCACTGTCACGGCTGATGTCCCCCTTTCACTGTCCCTCTCCTCTCATTGCTCTTTGTCTCTCTCCCCATGTCTTCTTGCCCTCTCACCTGTACCTCCTCTTTCACTGTCCTTCCTCTCTCACTCTCTGTCCTCACCTGTCTCTCCCCTCCATCAGTTGAGCTCCTCTCTCGCAGTCATTCTTATCTTGGGCTGTTTCTCTTCTTTCTTCAGGTGGCTTTGCCGGGTTCTCCTCGCAGTTCCCAGGCCTGTGTGAGGGTCGCACCTCCATCCTCCAGCATTCGAGCATCTCCCAGCCCTGCCTGTCCACCTCTGCGGTGTCCATCACCCGCGTCCTGCCTCACCTCTACCTGGGCTCCCAGAGCGACGCCTTAGACCAGGTAATGCTGCCTCGGCCTGTGGGGACTGACATTACGAGAAACTGAGGTCCCACGCAGAGAGGGGACCTCTTCGTTAAGAGGGGCCTGTAATGGCCAGGAGAGCCCTCTCCGGGTCAGGACTGAACCTCTATAGATTCCTATGTGGTTCAGCAGGAGGACTGAACCTCTATAGATTCCTATGTGGGACAGCATGAGGACTGAACCTC
This sequence comes from Calotriton arnoldi, assembly GCA_963921515.1. Classification (NCBI taxonomy): domain Eukaryota; kingdom Metazoa; phylum Chordata; class Amphibia; order Caudata; family Salamandridae; genus Calotriton; species Calotriton arnoldi. The sequence continues at coordinate 4,342,835 of CAWUFW010000332.1, forward strand.
CATAGATTACTATGAGGGTCAGCAGGAGGACTGAACCTCTTTAGATTCCTATGTGGGTCAGCAGGAGGACTGAACCTCCATAGATTACTATGAGGGTCAGCAGGAGGACTGAACCTCCATAGATTACTATGAGGGTCAGCAGGAGGACTGAACCTCCATAGATTACTATGAGGGTCAGCAGGAGGACTGAACCTCTATAGATTCCTAAGTGGGTCGGCAAGAGGACTGAACCTCTATAGATTCCTATATGGGACAGCAGGAGGACTGAACCTCCATAGATTCGTATGTGGGTCAGCAGGAGGACTGAAACTCCATAGATTCGTATGTGGGTCAGAAGGAGGTCTCTATGGAGCAGTGGACGGTGTCTTTGGGTCGTTTAGAGGTATCTTTAGGAATTCTCTTTGGCCCATTAGAGGCCTTCTGTGGCTCTGTGTGTATGCGGATGGGTCAGTGTGACGACTCTCTGAGGCAGTGGGGAGCTCTGTGAGTCAGCGGGAGAGGTCCATGGGCGGTGGTTGTTCGCTCTGGATGGGAGAGGCCTCTTTAGTTGAGCGGGAGGTCTTTCTGCATCAGTGGGAGATCTCACAGGGCCCGGGGAGGCCGTGCTGAGGTGGGGACTGTGGCTGAGGAGGGGCTGTGTGACGTGGATAAGGCCTCTCTCGGTCAGCACAGAGCCCTCATGGGTTAGTGTGGTGCCTCAATGGGTCAGTGAAAGATCTCCTTAGAGCATTACCAGATGATTCTAGGTCGGGAGGCCTCTCTTGGTCAGTAGGAGGCCACCTTGTGTCAGGTACGGTGTCCCTGAGGCAGCAGTGGCCTCTCAGGTCAGCCTGAGGTCACTTTGTACAAGAAGCAGCTTCTTTAGGCCAGTAAGAGGGCTCTTTACGTCAGTGAGAGGCCTGTTAGGCCGGGACACGGGTAGGGCCCCTCGAAGAGTATGGTTCTCTGGGTCACAAGATGGCTTCCCTGCTCTGAGTGAGGAGAAGGTCTCATGGTCAGCCGAAGCCTTCTCTGGGTAAGAGGTAACTGGCTGGTACAGCAGGAGCTTATCATGGTCTGGAGGTTGCCTCTCTGGGTCAGAATTCGGTTATTTGAGGTAAGGAGTCAGAATTGGGTTATTGCTAACCCTGGGCGTAGTACTATGCTACGCTCGCGGAGCGTGCGTAGTTTGCGCTACTATGCACTACGCAAATTGCACGTAGCACAGTGCAAAAACCTGTAGCGTAGCGGGTATTTTTTGCTTGCTCGCGGTCCTCAACGTCAAGTTGGCGACCGCAAGCGAGCAAAATCAACATCCCAGCGAGACTTTTTCCTCGTTCGCGATCAGCAACATCAAGTTGCCGATCGCGAGTGTGGAAAATAAACCTCCCGGCGAGATTCTCAACGCGGGGAGGTCAGGTTTCTCATTGCGAGTGGTCGCGTATGCTCGCGACCGCTCGCGATGAGAAACTACCAGTCCGCGTTGAGAAAGCTGCTGCTCGAGTACAAATCTACTCGAGCTGCAGAAAACGACCGCTTGCACTGTGCAAGATGCCGTTTGCAATGATTGCACAGTGCGGACAAGCATCCGGCACTGTGCAATCAGTGCGAACAGCATTTCCCTACCGCACTACGCAGTTCGCGTAGCTACGCGTAGCATGCGTAGTGCGAAGTGCACTTCACGTAGCTACGCGTAGTGCTACTACGCGAACTACGCCCAGGGTTAGTTATTGCATGTTAGGAACGGGTCTCTCGTGACCTGTGGAAGGTCCTTCTAGGTGAAGAGAGGATTTTGTGGGTTAAGAAGAGCCTCCCAGGGCCAGGAGACGATATCTGGGGCAGCAAGATGAAATGGACACACATGTCATTCTGTGTCTGGTACACTAAGTGGTGGGACGGACTCTTTCCACCCATTTCATCTTTTGTGGGGATATTGAATGCTGTTTCTGCAAAATCCACCCTCTTTCCTCCATCTGCCAGGATATTTCTTCTCTCCCAGTACACTGCTGACATTGTCAGGTTCTACATGTATTCTGTGGCCCTGCCTGGGCAGTACCCTCTGGTACCCTGGCGCTCCCTGCACTCAGATGACCTGTGCCAGTTGTACCTATGATGGCCTGACTAGGCTTTACCTGCACTCTGCTGCCCTTGCCTGTGTGTACCTGCACGCTGATACTCTGGCCTTTGTGAACCTGCAATCTGCTGCTCGGAGCCCTATTCTGGGGGTACCTGCTCTCTAGTGCACTGTTTTGTGTGCACACTCATGCCCTGTCTACTCTGGTGCCCTTGTCTGTGCACAGCTACCTTTTGGTGCCATGGCCTGTGTACCTACACTCTGGTGTCCTGCCTTGTATGTACCTGAGACCTGGTGCTCCGACCTGTGTGTACCTGCACTCCGATGCTCTGGCCTGTCCTTATCTGCACTCTGGTGCCATGGCATGTGCCTGCTCTCATACCCTCTGGTGCCATGGCCTGTGTGTACCTGCACTTTGATGCTCTGGCCTGGCGTCATCTACACTTTGGTGCCACGGCCTACCTTCCGGCCTCTGAATGCGTAGCCTGTGTGTACCAACATTCTTGTGCCCTGGCCTGTGTGTACTTATGCTCTTATACTCTGCCATGTATATATCTGTGTGATGATGACCTGGCCTGTGTACGTACACTATGTATAAATAATTTTTATTGAACGAAACTAGCCAAAAGGCAGTGGAGTATTGTACAGGGTCAAAGATAAGTATAGAGGGACATATTTGTGAGATTGTGACGCAACGCAGCAAGCCACCTTGCTGCGTTACAGGGAAAAGGCAGGATTGCGTATTATTTAAAATAATACGGCGCATTCCTGTCCTTGTCCCTGTGCTGGCGCCGTTTTTGCTGCCTAGCACCAACTCAGGCACCTTCGCACTGTGGTGCATGCAGAATTGTTTTTGTGCAGGAAGTGGCACCTTCCTGCACAAAAACAATCCTGAGAAGCATATTCCTCTATCCATGTGTGCTGCAGATAGGAGGAAGTAACAAGGAGAAATGAAGATATTTCTCCTCGTTATGCCTGCCCTGGGAAGGTGTAGCATTTTGACGCATTTCCAGGTTTACCAGTTCTCGTAAATCTGGGAATGCGTCAAAATCCATGGGAGTTGCGTGGGAACACCCACACTTCACCCATGGAATGCCTTCCCAGGGCAGAGTAATGCAACACAACAATTTGCGCTGCATTGCGTTACTCCAGATTTAGGAAGCCATTCAGGTCCACGCAAGGTGGCCTTGCGTGGCTTCATAAATTTCATTTTTGAGTTGTGTTGCGCATGCACCACGTTGCGTGGTGCAAGTGCGACGCAACTGGGCTCATAAGTCTGCGAGTGATAAGAGAGGAAGCTGGTCTGTGAACTGTTAATGCATTGTAGTGTAGAGTTCTTTAAAAGGGTGTATCTTCAACTTGTTCCTAAATTGGAGCAGGGCTGGAGGCAGTCCTGATGGATGCAGGGATGTTGTGTTCCAGATCCTGGGTGCATCGATGGAAAAGGGCTGCTGTTTTGTTTTTCTCTCTTACACTTCCAAGACTGCAGTCTGATGGTGTCCTGACTTTGGGTGTGCCGAGGACCACCAGAGATCGTGAGCCTGTCTATAAGACAAGCGAGGGTGCTGGTTGTGATGGCTTTGTTAATGATGCAGCTAATTTTGAAAATGGTGCAGGTTGGCAAGCGGAGCCAATGGAGTTCCATCAGGATGAGATGCACTGCGGCATATCGGAAGCCTTTAAGGTGCGCCACAGTGGAGTCTGGGAGCCCATGAAACAAGTTGTTATCACCAGTATGTGGGCTTTAACAACAGTTCTGAAGTCACATTCTGGATGGAACAGTTTCACTTTATTTTTTCTTTAGAAGAGAGAACTGGCCCGGGCCATCTTTGTTTTTGTGACAATGTGTTCCTTGAGGGTGAGATTGGTGTTCAGGGAGATTCCAAATGACCTGGCATTCAGTAAAAGTTGAGTATCCAAGCCATGAAGGTTAAAGGCATTGTCTTGGTTGGGTTGAGTTTCAGGCAGGCATAGGGCATACAGGCCTGCATTATGTCAGGCACTGTTTGAGGTGTTGGATATCTGAAGCAGAGGAGACGTTCAAGTAGAAATTACCATCATTGACAAATTGGTGAAACTGAACTCTCGTTCCCTGGCTTATCCTCATCTGCACTCTGGTGCCCTGGCATTTGTGTACCTGCATGATGATGTTCTGGCCAGTCCTTAAGTGCACTATGGTGCCCTGTCCTGTGTATTTCTGCACTATGGTTACCTTGGCTTGTGTGCATCGCCTATCTGTACCTGCAGTCCTATATACTGACCTGTGTGTACCTGCATGGTGGTGCTGTAGACTGCGTGTAACTGCACTCTGATCCTTATTTGCACTCTACCTGCACAATGCACTCTGGCCCCTGGCATGTGTGCACCAGAACTCTGATGCCCTGGCCCGTGTGTAACTGCAATCTGGTCCCCTAGTCAGGATGTTGCACTCTTAGGTTCCACCCTGATCTTTCGACTAACACTGCGACACCCTTAAATTCCATCACAAAATGTGTTATTTTATGCCAGTGTCAAATTGTGAGACTCTTGAGTCGTGTCTAAGGCCAGTTTGCAGTGACCTCCTTTTTGGTTCACCCTAAGGCCTGTGCTATGCTTCCTTCCTGTTGAGCTGAACATCCAATCTGCTTAGTGCAAGCATGGATGCCCCTCCACTGCCTCAGATGTTTAGAGCAGAGAGTCATACTCCATTCCAAGCCTTGTTGGACCTCCACAAACACTCTGTCTCATGGCCCAGTCGCGCTAGTCATGTTAGCAGATCTCCTTGCCTAATCATGGCCAAAGTCTTGACATCATGGCTCTCTTATTGCCCACTCATCTCTTTTCATAATCAAGTCGAAGCCAGTTCTGATCCTCGCCTTGCCTAAGCTTGACCCTCCTTCCTGACCTTCCTAAGATCCATCTCTGCCCCCTGACCTCTCTGGCACACTCCATGCCTGGACAAGGATGATATACTATCACATTCCAGACTAGTCACTGTATTACACCAAAACTCCCAAACTGCAAACTCGTCTTCTGCCTTCTTAAAAGCTTTGTTCGTCAAGTTACACCCTGATGCATGGTCCTTGTGTTGTGCTCACCTTCAGTGCATGCAAGTTGCACACTCACACACACCCTTGCTTGCTCATATTATTTCTTCCTCTAGATTTACTCCCAGATATAGCAAATACAATCACTCCACCGCCCACAGACACCCCGTCACACCATGGACCTTTTCACCTGCTGCTTCTGTACTTGGTGGGGGTTATGAGGACATAGGCAACTTGTTGAATGTGCTCACCAGAGGCAGCATTGACGACATCTAGGCCAGGTATCTCTGATCAATAAATCAAATTGTGCATTTGGTGACCGTCCCTTCTCTCCATGTGCTCTAGGAAGTGATCACTCGGAACGGCATCACACACCTTCTGAACATCAGCTGCAGCTGCCCGAAGCCAAACTTCGTCCCCGACAGTCACTTCCTGCGCATTCCCATCAATGACAGCTACAACGACAAGATCCTGCCCTGGCTGCAGCCTGCCACAGAGTTCATAGGTAACTACAGAGGTTATGGGTAACCATAGAGGTCATAGGAAACTAGGGGATATTGGAAACTACAAAGGTCATGGCAAACCCCATAGTTCAAAGGCTACCAAGGGGGTCATAAAGAACTTCAGAACTCATGGGTAACCACAGAGTTCATGGGTATCTGCAGAGGTCATGGGAATTAGCCGTTTCAGGATTGCTAAGGAGATCCAATGTAACCACAGGGACCAAGGGTACCACAGAGGTCTTGGGAACCACAAAGGGTATGGTTAACCATTGATAGTACAAGGGTCCAAGGAGGTAATGTGCTATCCCAGGTGTCATAGCTGATGGGTGATATAAAAGTCCATTGGTGTTATCAGAGTTGATGTCAGAGTTCATTGATAATTTCAGAGGTAATGGGTGATGTCGGAGTTCATGGAACATGGTAGACGTCATAAGGATGTCAGGCCTCATTCCTGGATGATGCTAGAATATATGAGTGATGTCAGAGCTTAATGGGTGATGTCCAGAGTGATTGGGACAACAGTGTCAGAGCTCATGCATGGATGATGCCAGAGTTCAAAAATAAATATCTGCATCCATCACAGACCTCCTTCTTATTTCTTAGTTTTTTGATAGTTCTTAGTGACTTCAGAATTCATGGGTGAGGCTGTGGTTCATTCATTATGTTGAAGGCTATGGTGACGTCAGGGTTCATGGGTGACCTGAATGTTTATGCCTGGATGACCCACCTCAGCTGTGAATGTGTGACCTGTAATGGTTTATTACATCTTATCAATTTGATCTGTGAGTGGGTTGAGAGGACAGTTTTAGTAATTTATGCTTCTACTGGTGGAAGGTGGATCATCTTAAGTCAGTAGAAAGCAGACTGGTGGGTGGGTCTACTCATGGTAAATCTTGTGCGCAGAGATTATCTGCACCCGTGACGAGGTCACCGTGTTTCTTTATGGGTGATGCAGTGGGTTCTCATGCATGTGGTGATCAAGGGTACACACGAGACCTGGGTAAGACAGCTCAGGGTGGCCGGGGAAGAGGATCTTGGGATGGATTTTCATGGATGTTCTAGAAGGGATTTGAATTTTGATATTTGCTATACAGATAAGGTGGAGCTGGTGAACGGGAAGGTGCTGGTACACTGCCTCGCGGGTATCTCTAGATCTGCTGCTATAGCCATTGCCTACGTCATGAGCACCATGGGACTCCCACTAGACGACGCCTACAGGTAGGCAGTGCCAGTGGCATTATTGTTGTTCCACCAATTACTGATGCTTTATGTTGTGCTGAGTGCTGTTTTGGTGTTCCACTTTGATCTCTTGTTGCACATTGTGCAGTCTTCATAAGTTCACTCTACCCAAATGCAGTGAATGCTCTTAACAATTGGAGGTTTAGGTTTAAATAAATGTATATTTAAATACAAAACACATAATACAGATGCACTATCAATTATCCCAGTAACTACTTCCCGCCCTATGCCACACGGCACTCACAGTTTTCCCCACTGTGCAGATTGTTAAGGCCCCAGAGATCATTCAGGCAAATATAAGCTGCAAGTTTCTTATCTTCAAAACATGGCATCCAATTAAGCTTATCATTAGAAACCTAACCTTGCTCCTCGAGCCAGAATACCAGGCTCTGTAGGAGGCTGATGAATCATGGCTTAATGGATTGATTGTTAGTTGCCGAGTGCCTGGTGATGTTGTGGCTTTCTTGGCTCAATAGCACCTCTTTGTTAGTATTAGCTCCTGCATCTTTAGCACTGTTATGATCACACGACCCAATGCCCAGTTGTTCCTATACCGTCAACAATTCCTCTGTGATAGCAACTACAGCTGAATTAAGGTAGGACACAATGGTAGTGCTAGTACATGTGAGTTTATCCTCTGCATGAGAAGTATTTGCTTTTCGCTTACCTAATAACATAACATAACGTGTATTTGTAAAGCGCACGTTCACCCATAGGCATCTTGGTGCTGAATAACAGATGTTTCTTGTTACCCAACTCAATGATACTCATTTTATTGACCTCAGATGGATGAAAGGCTGAGTGGACCCGCCAGGATTTGAACCTGTGACCATGAGGTCGAACACAGGCCCCTGAAGTGGACGCATTAGTCCACTGAGCCACCAGACCTAATGTCCAACCATGGTGATGAGTAGATATCAGGGCAAAGAGGGTGGCCTAGCCCAGCCGTGTCCGGGTGCAGACGGGCCTGCTCTTCGCCTGGGCCAAGGCGCATCCCACACTGCAGGACTGCTGCTGGCTCACTTGAGCCCCACGCCTCCTGTGGAATGGGCTCCTGGTACGTGAATCCGGGCCTCCAATGACCTTCAAACACTCCTGTGCTGCGGCACTGCGCATGGCGCAAAGTCGTGCCTCCAATTGTGGGGCTGCTGGTACCATGAGCCGGGGCCCCCAATGATCTCCAAACACTCCCGCTTGCGGACTGCTGCTGGCACTAAGTAGTGCGTCTACTTGTGGCCCTGCCTGCCCTGTGGAAGGGGCTGCTGGTATCGTGAGTCAGGGCCCCCAACGATCTCCAAACCCTCTTGTCATTTTCAATCTTTCTGGCCTCCCAAAAGCCTTTGACTAATGCAAGAACTTATCTCCCTAAGACCCTCTGGGCCCATATCAATGGTTTGCTTTATGGGGATGGCTTGGTTACCTTAAAGAGAATCAATGTTGGGCTTCAGTGCTAACGTGATTGACCAACGTTGTATTGTCAAATAAACCTGCTGGCGATCACTGTGACAAAAACCCCAATGGTGACTTTTGGGTGGAGATGTGTACCACGTTTTTGATTCCTGTTGACTGTAAATCAGTGTTAATATATGTCTTGGTTGAAGAGGCTATATCAAATTCAATGGGGGGTGGGGGTGTAGGTGTAAACAATGACAAATCCAGTGTCTCTCGCACACCCACAATCTGGACACCATCACACTAGAGACAAAGAAAGAAAGAAAGAAAACCCACAGACCTTCTTCATCAATACACCCAGGATCTGAAACGTCATCCCTGGATCCAACAGGACCACCCAAACCTACTCCAATTTAGGAAAGAGCTGAAGGCACACCTCTTTACTCTTTAAAGAACACTAGATCACAGTCCACTTCCTAAAAGACTACATCCTCTCTCAGAACCTGTATAACTTTTCAAGCACTCTTTGACTTTAGCCATCAGCTCAGTGACTCCTAGGAAACACCACTTGTTTCCTGTGTTCCATGTAAATAATGTTCCATCAGTTGAGTCTCCTACTGATTACTTGTTTTCATTGAAAACCACAACATTGTTTTAGCAACAGTTCATTTGTTTAAGAAGGTGCTTACTTTTAAAACTTGGCAAATTGTTTTAAGAACATTGTTATATCTTATTTCTTTGTAAAAATTGATGTATTTGGTCCATGTGTTTTTATGGTCTCGTAAAGTCCTATAAATGTAATTTATAAATGTATGAAAAACATGTAAACTATTGATGCACACTATCTGCTATTGTGATTTGCAATATTTATTCTTTATTTGTGTGGTGCTCTAGTCTCTTCCTGTTCATGCTTTGTACTCCTACCACGAGTGTCTTTGAGCCTGGTTGGGGTCTTTAAGCCTTTTTTATCCTTTTACAGATTCGTTAAGGAGAAGAGACCCACCATATCGCCCAACTTCAACTTCTTGGGGCAGCTGCTAGAACATGAGATGAGCCTGGCTTCATGCCCCTCGCAGCATCCGCCCCGACCATCTCACACTAACAGCCTGGTGGATCGCAGAAGAACCACACACTGCTGTGCACAGGAGCCCTGCATGGCCCAGAACCAGCCATGCCCTGGTACCTGCAGTGCTATCCAGGATTCTCTGCTGGACGTGGAGGTGGCCCTGGATGCTGGGGAGCTGGAGGGCCAGGCAGAGGAGACCAGTCAAAAGGTGGAGTCCAACACCCCGGACTTGGAGAGTCGGTTTACCACACTGGAGATTGCCTCAGACCCTTGCTGGGACAGTGGGACCATGAAACGCTCCTTTTCTCTGGACATCAAGTCAGTGTATTCCCCCACACCCTCCACTTCGGTTCGCAGACTTACAAACCCTCACCTGCCTGTGGGGTCCCAGCCAGCCCAGGCTCCCGCACACCCACCCAAGCCATTGAAAATATGGAACCGGATTTTTGGCTTTGGATTCAACTTTCTGTACTTCTTTTCTGAAGATGAAGAGGCAAAAGACAAGCTTGTACAGGAATCCAGCTCAGGTGGCATCAACGGTGAACCAAAGTCTCCCAAGAGCCTATCAGGACACGGGGTGGGTCGACACTATAGAGAGGAATGTCCACAGCAACCTTTCACACTGAGTAGGCCTGGCTGCCGGGGAAAGGGTCTCAGTCAAGAGAATGGAAATTTTGTTCGATCCCGAGCAATCTCCCCTGTGCTTGTGTGATAAGCCTGCAGCATGCCTGCCTGTGCTTTATTTCCACTTTTGCCAGCTGCTACTATTCTGGGTGACATTCAAAGGTATAACTTAGTAGGACACGGAGACAGTGGACAAGTGCTTGCCCCCTTGCTGCATGATGATGACCACGGGGAACGCTTGAGTAGCATGCGGAAATAAGAACTTTGGGAACGTTGCAATGTTAGAGTTCAACAGGGCTGTCTCTGACAGACTCCGGAAAAGGCACCCAGCTTGCTATATAGGTTGGCTGCATTGAAGATCCCTGCTCACCATGTCCTTCATTGCTCCTTGAGCTTGGCTTGCTTTGGCGCATCAGGTCCCTGCTTTTGAGTTGACATGTGCTCCATTTGGGATGTTGCTAAAGTGCCACCTGGAGGTGCTCATCCTCATCCTGGGAGTCGGCCTTCATTTTAAGATATGAAATCTTCCTTCAATTTAGAGAGGTGCTTAGGTGAGCTTTCTTGATTCTGCGCCAAGGCCTGCTATGACTAGTGAAATGTCCTCACCATTTCTGGACCCTGCAGTCTTATGGGTTCCAGGTAGAGGTGTGAGAATGGGGATAACAAGTTGCAGTCAGCATATTTCAAAATGGTGGTAAGGAAGAAGCACTTGTAAGACAGGTACGATAAGACCAGGTCTGCGAAACATGCTCTCTGTTTTAGAGGGACCGAAATTGTACTTGTTGGAGCATCCCATGAGACCAAAGATGGGATAATTAACACGTACTCCGATCCCCACCATGTTTGCCAAAAAGCACTACTGGAAATGGAGGACTGAAAGGGTTGCCCATTCAAATGTAAAGTGACCTGCCAGTCACTTGTCACCTAAAGAGGGAATAGTAGGTGTCTCTGAGGGAGCTGGATGTAGTGTCCTGACTTGTCACAGGAGAAGAGACTGAACCTTCACTAAGTCCTGGGTGAAAGTCAAGAAAATTGCAATTCTAGAACACAATACAAATGTTTGTTTCTTTGTTATTATTTATAAACCAGCTGTTTACTGTGTGTACTGTTTACTGTTCCTGTTTTCTGTACCAGCGTGATGTGACATGGAGCAGTTGGAATACAATGGTGAGACAGTAAGGCAAGTGCGGTTGGGGGCCTTGGACTGGGAGAGAAAAGAAGAGTAGGAGAGAGAGGTATATTCCACTGATGAATATGTAAAACTTCAGGTTAGACTGCAAGGGAGGGGCAAACAGCCAATACAACGAGGCTGTTACCATGCATGCCATTACCATGTATGCGTCAGAACGCATGCACCTTTACCACGCATAGCCTTTACCACACATCTTTTTATAACGCATATGCCTTTACCACGCATGCCTTTAAACGAATTAATGTTGTAAAGGTATGCATGGTAAGGGCATAGGTGTGGTACTGGTGGTAAGGGCATATGTGTGGTAAATGTGCCGGCATATGGTAAGGCCATATGCATAGTAAAGCTGCCGGCATGGTTAAGGCTATCGGCGTCATTAGAGGAAACAGAGAGACGCTTCTGCTTCCTCTTTACAACCTGTGCTTCGCCTGAAGAGATGCCTTGTCACCGTTGTGAGGGAGGTAAGAGGGTTTGGGCCTAGGGAAGGAGGCGGTTTTAGGGCGTTAGGGGCAGGAGGTACGGTTTTAGGGCTTTAGGGTATTTTTAAAAAGGGCTAAGGGGTGGGTCGTGCAGGAGTCCAGTTTTAGCGTTCACGGCAGGGGAAGGGTAATTTTAAAAAGGTCTAAGGGCCAGGGAGGGGTCACGCAGGGTACTGTTTTAGGGCTTACGGCAGGGGATGGGTATTCATTAGAAGGGCTGGAGGCCGGGGGTAGGGGGTCGTGCTGGGGTCCACCTTTGGGACTCAGGGCAGGTGGTCAGGTATTTGTAAAAAGGGCTGGGGGCCAGGGGTAGATCGCAACGGGGACTGGTTTTAGGGCTCAGGGCAGGGGTTAGGGAAAACCTTTACCACGCATATGCCTTTAGCATTCATGCTTTTACAACAAGATTCATTGTAAAAGCATGCATGGTAAAGACATATTTGTTGGTAGAAAATGCATGGTAAAGGTTATGTCTGGTAAAGGCATTCGTGTTGTAAAGCACGTATGGTAAAGGAATGCGTTGCAGCGGAATGCGTTATTCCGTCATACAGCCCAAGGGAAGGAAATATAATATGGCTTCAGATTCTCTGAAATCCTTGGGTGATGTTCCTTTGATCATGGTGTTTGCAAGACCTTCAGTAGGACTTACATTAGAATTCCAAAGGGCACTAAAACCCTGTCTCTTCCCATCCACATAATTACACAATGCAGAGGACCAGCTATACATTATTGAAAGGAGGTATGCACAAATAATTCTATTCTCACACTGTCTGAAAAGCCACATGTTTTTTGGCCTTTGTGTTGATGTGCCAGTCTCCGAATAACCCATGGAGGTTGCTGGTACCTCTGACCCATAGACATTGATCACAAGCTGACCAGTCCACCCACAGAGCAGACCCACCTGCCTGTGGCGGTGAAGGGTAAGAGGATTGAGTTGGCCTAATTAGGTAGTGACATGCCTCTGCCCTCCTTGCCTTTAGAACAATTGTCCTAAATTGTGGGTAGGTTGACTGCGACTATATTAACTGTTTGAGGTACAGGAGCATAGTAGAATAGCTGCTACTAGGTGCATTTATAAAGTTGATTTAATAGCAAGCCTATTGCCAAGATGGCGAGTGCCCCTTGGCCGTGAGAAACACTGAGCAAATCAGTGCCTCTTCTACATACACAGTGGACCTGATTCACAAAGATAACTTAGACTTTTGAGTAATGTACACTTTTGAGTAAGTTTATTACTCTTTCTTTAGTCACAACATCAGAGTATAAGTTACTATTAACAAAACAAAAAAAAACAGTAGTAAGTTCAGTACGGCCAACCACTGGCACTGAAACACCCTCCAATAGAAAATAATGGAGGCAGGGAATTAAAACAAAACCCAATAGGAAACAAAATAAATTAAATTAAATTATTAAAATAGTTAAATATATAAATCAATATAATGTGATGTTAAAACATATATAAAAACATTACATATTTATAATTTAATTCTAAAATATTTTAATACCCTAATTTGAATTTATATATGAATGTCAGAATAAACTTACTTAAAAGTGTAAATTACTCAAAAGTGTAAGTTACCTTTGTGAATCATGCCCAGTGTTTTTAGTTGTCAAACCCCTAAATGCAACGGCCAGTGATAGAATTCTTGCACCTGTTGCGGGGATTCTGCACCGACACAGAACTATGCACAGGAAGATAGGACCTCAGTGTATAGGGGTGTACCAACCTACCACCTTAGTGCCCAAAATCCCAAAACCGACTAGCTATAGTGTCTCATTCGTTCTCCTCCAAATATCACAGAGCTACAAATGATTAGACAACCCAGAACACAACACTCCCGACTCTCAGGAATCGCGGTAGCAAGACATACTCTTTCGCTCGCTCACTTGTACTTGTCCACAACAAGATTAGGCAGAGTCACTGTAATAGTTCAAAATGTTTATTTTAACTATCGTGCTCTACAATACAATATACGAGCCACTACCAGCAGCAAAATGCATAAACTCAAAACAATTAGCACTGTTACAATTCCATAGAGTACAAAAGGGGAAGTCATTTTATAAAGACAGTGGAAAAAGGATTATAAGGCCTAACCACCCTCCCCTTGGCTGGAAGAAGTTTATTTATATAAAGGAAGATCTCTGGGCTTTGACAGCAGACCCCATACCTTAAAGCCTAGATGCAAGATTTACATTATAAGAACAGCGTAGCTCTTCTCCATGGAAAGGGCTCTCTCCAAGTGTGTGTTAAAACAACATGCATCCCCGTAATATCAAAGCACGAGTCTCCAGCATTGCAGCTGTGTTTAGCATGTTATGTCTAGGTGCTAGGGACTGACCAGAACAGAATAACAAGGGGCATTGTTTATCGACCTTGCACATCGTGTTCAGACAAAACTCCAGGAACTCGGCAGAAAACGTGAAAGGCAGACAGTTCCCATGTGAAAGGCATAAACAGAGGCTTGCAAAAATAAAGTCATGTAGTAACGTGGGCAAAAGCAGCATCATGGCAGCAAAGCTCATGCTAACTTAGCAATGTCGACAATGTCCCTAAGAGCCATATAACACCCTCCCCCTGGTAAGGCCATAGGACTAGAGAAAGGACCAAAACAGCGTTCAAAAAGCCAAGCAGAGTTCAAAACGTCGGAGATGAAGAAAAAACCAAATTGAAAAAAAAATTAAAAATCTTTCAGTTTTGGCGTGCAAAATAAAAAAAAAATTCTCGGCACCAGGAAAACGATATTATGAAGGAGGTTGTTAATCCATCAAAGTACGTGAACTTAAGAATGCAATTCCCTCTAAAAGGTCATCCCTATCATTTGTGGAGAACAGGGATGCCATCCATTCAAGTAGGTTGAAGGAACAAACGTGCTCCTCGTAATCTGATGCTTCCAGAAGCATAATTGGGCAACTTGCGTGATATTTGATGAAACTCTGATGCAGGAGGTTCTGCGCAGCCGCACAGATATCCCATTCAGCCAATACTCCAAGTGCTGCCGCACGCGCCATACGGCCATCCCCAGAACAAGCCTGGTCATGAACCTCTAAGGGACCCATCAACTGGATAAAATCCGGGACTGGACATGACGTATTGGAGAGGCATAAATCAATAGCCCAATAGAAGGGGCACCGTCGACAGTAAAAAACTGGTTGCACGCAAGTAAAGTAGGCAAAGCGAAAAGTCAATCCATAACTCACGCCAAGCGTTGCTAGTGTCAAGCATCCAAAAACCTGTTGCATCCTATCACAGTACAGTTGCAATTGGCCTGGTCTGTGCAGTACCACAAGATGAGCAGCCATTGCACAGCAGGAACAGAAGAAGCAGGACTCCACCAGCTAACGCCAGTAATAAAGGGAATCCACCAAAGACGCTGGAAAAAATAGAATGAATAAAAGCCGGTATTACTCCGAATATCGTCTGAAAAGAAGTCACAAGGCCTGCTCCCACTTGTTTAAAAAAATGTGCAAGGCCTGTAGTGTCAGACGCATTAAATATTTGATGTATAAGCTCCCCAAAATGAAAAGGGAGGTTAGTATTCAGCAACGACTGAATTTTGCTAGATGTTCTAGCCACCTGTAACTCGAAGGTCTCTCGAGCTGAAGTGAGAGCAACCTCTTGTTGGAATAGTAGTGCTTTGAGCCTGCTTAATTTGTTGAAATCTGTATTCAAAGTCGGAATGGAAGGCCAAATGGAACTATCTACACTCCCATGCGCAAAAGCACATTGCTACAAAAAGTAACTCGTTGTGAGACCGTTACTAAATAGGGAATTCCTGCCCGTAAACCACAGCAGTCTTGGTTGTTCAAAATAAGATAACTGCCGTTGGTAAGCAAAATAAAAGCGGGAATTATTGATGGTACTGGAGTTCCTTTCAGAAAACAAGCAAGATTAGGCGCTGACACATTACAAGCGCCGTGCAACCTAACGTGTTTACAAACCAGGGAATGTCCCACTGTGGAATCGCAGTCCTCCCCTGTTAGGAAAACTTCCTTATCCTCCGGTTGGCATCTGTAAGTGAAAGGCAGGGACCATAATTCATGGAGAAATTCACTACCCAGGGGTTCATAGCGACCAATCGGAAAATGTTGCATGCATGATTTAAATTGAAACAACGAAAAAGGCAGAGAGATAACCCCATGAATTAACCAAACAGCAGAGTCCGTTTCCGCTACCGAGAACGGCAAGGGCTCTAATTGTTCAATATGCAATAGTGTGTAAGTAGCATCTTTCATTGACATAAAACGCTGTTTATCAGTTAGATTAAATCGTAAAAACAGTGCAGAAGCATTCAAATAATCCCAAGGGACTTTTCCCATTTTAAGGGTCTGTAACGTCCATGCAAACTGCATAACAGATCGTAATTGGTTTTGACCATGATACAATACAGACACATCATTCTGAACAATATCAATAACAGAAGAAATAATGTTATCCAATGTATAAACGTGTGATGAGAGCATATTGATGCTATTGTCGACGACGGCTAGAACCTTTTCTAAATTAGCCTGATCAATTTGACGTAGACGGAAGGCTGCCTCCATCTGCGAAAGTTTCCAAATTTCATTGTAAGCTGCATACATAAATCTTTTAGCTCTGGGAGCCCTGGGTCCCAAGAGAAAATCAGCCAAATTAATGTCAATCAACAAGAGCGACAGGTGTTGCTTTACTGATGATAGGGTTGAATTTTCCAACCATTGTTGGCATAATTTACCTACCGAGTAAGTGGTAACCGAATGTGAAAGAGGATAACGTGGATCCAGTCTAGTCTGAGTGAAACCAGGTGTTACATAATGAAAACGCAATTGACATGCATTCGAGTTTGTTTGCCACACCAACCACCCGGATGAATCAATTTCAGAGACAATAAAAGTCCCATTACGAAACAAAGCCTGCAAGGCATCGATATCATAATTTGTCTTAGCATGCCAATTGTCGTATTCCACTAAGGACGGAATGGATGGTGTATTCAAATTCTTAACAGTGGCCAACCCGAAACAAGTGGTTTGGTATACTGTATTATTTAAAAATAAAATTTGAGTTGGGATCAGGCAGGCACGATGTAACGCTTCAGTTCCCTGAACCTGCCATAGCTTAGTGCCCCAGATCGATTTTAACTCAATGGTCTCTTTCCAGTGATCGTAACCCTGTGTAGCCAATTGAGTCCTAAAAGAGTTGGAATAAATCAATTTAGTGTGGGTCAAGATAAATTTGGATTGTGATGACAATTGCAATTTAAAGAAATAGGATTCCGGATTAGATGTATCATAATCTGTAAAGTGTGTGAACTTTTCTCTAAGAGTTTTAGAACTACCATAGACAGGAGAAGGACAATATTCCCACTGAGTGTAATTACAAACAGGTCTTAACTTGTTTGTTTTGTGCAAAAAATGATACCCATAATGCTGATAACAAAAGAGATCAGCATAATTGGCAGAATTTAAATACAAATCTTCAGCATCAAAAGCAGCATAATACTTCAAGTCTGAAAATAACGAATGTACAGCTTGAACATCCCAATCGTCAGAATGTATGTCCCGTGTTACCACATCGCCTAAGGAGACGCGAAACATGTATGGCACCCTGAGCACCTCTGTTGGGCTGTGGACCTCGAAGGCTACTTTATCCCAAACAATGCCATCTGTAACTGGGAATACCGAAATGTTCACATGAGTCTGATCACGTTTCATGATATGGGACGATGTGTGAGGGGCCAGAGTTCCATCGATCAAGTTCACAGCAGAGCGTTCTGGTAAATAATGACCACTGATGAGTAAGAAAAACACGGTCACAAACCCTATTGACATGAAGAGGAAAATCAGGATGAGCACCAACCAAATGTAGGTTCATGGAGGGACCAGGTAAGTCTTTTTGAACCAAGAGAAAAAAATACTCAATTTAGTCGGTGGTACTGCCAAACTGGAAGTCGAGGAGGATGAGTCAGAAGAGAAGCTGGCATTATCTCTAAAGTAGCCGCTTGCAGTTCTGTTAATGAGCGATGGTAGAGCTGGGTCAGCTTGACGTTGTCGAGGACTGACCGGTACTTCACTAACGGACTCATCTGTAGGATAAGTGTACTCGACTTCTGCATTGGAAGATAGAGGCCGGACGGATGAAAGGTCAATAGCAGTGTCCATCACCTTCCCAGCCATACGAGCGTCAGAGGAAGAGGATGAAGTCAGCGGCTTCAATGAAATTGCGGTACACGAAACAGCAGGCGTGACACTATTCAGAATCGGCCAGACGGTGTAGCTTGACATTGTCCAATGAGATATATCTGTTGTCCTTGGGACCAGGTAAAGGTGGTAAAATAACTGCACGAGTACCCTTTAATCCAAGTACTGGGACTGGTGCACGATAGGAGGGACCAAATTCTTTCTTGTTCTCCAGCTTTTCCCGTACCAGGTCTCCAATCTTGGGAAGCCAGCCGGCTACGGGAATCAGCAGAGCTGCATCATCGGAAGAGGGTAAATGTCCAGTTGCATAGCTGTCACGGGTCTTTTGTAGATCCTGTAACACAGTAGAATGATTATCTACGTCAAAGGTTGCGGCAGCCGCCACAACGTCTAGACCATCAAGGTCTGGCACAAACATTATAATGCCAAAGAGCATTTCGTATGGGGTCCACCCACCCAGCGATCTTCTTGGGAGATTATTGAGTGCACGTTGAACACCATACAAATCGGCCAGCCAGTTCCTGCCAGTACCTAAGACTCTAGCTGTCAAGGATTGCTTTAAGTCACAGTTCATCCGCTCCACAATTGAATTGCCCTCAGGCCTGTATGGAGACGAAAACTGCACCAGCACCCCCATGTACTTCATCGCGTCCTTGTAAGCCTTAGAGGCGAACGCTGGACCTTGGTCCGAATGAAAGGTGACACAGGCAAACATCCCGACAAAGACACATAAATCCCTAATGACATTTCGAGCATCAGCACTGCGTTGCGGCCAACCCAAAGGAATCTAGTGCACGAATCAACTGCAACTAAAATGTATTTATATGCAGTATCAGAAGAGAACGGACCGCAGTGATCAAGATATACACAGCCAAATGTTTTATTAGAAATACATAGCTGTGTTTGTGGTGGGCGTGACACCGTAGATGGTTTGATTTGCTGACAAATGTCACGAGAAAGCACATAAGTACGGGTCTGTTTATATAAACCACGCCACCAATAACGTTGCTGTAAAATCGAGACTGTCGCAGACACTCCGGCATGTGCAGAAGCCATGCCCTTGTGTGCGGTTCTGATCAAAGCAAGTCTGCGGTCCATGTTGGGAATCAGCCGATCCCCAACAGATGGAATAGAAGCGTAAGGAACTTGTTTGGGAGATATATGATAAGAGTATTTCGAAGGGAAACCCTGAGGATAATCGGTTCCCTCCCTCGTAGCAGCCACTGCTGCCAAAATATCATTATCTATTTTAGTCATGGACCTTGTAACTGCTGCTATGGAACACGTGGCTACTGCAGATTTGGCCGCTTCATCAGCCAAAGAATTACCAAGAGCATGTGCTCCCACACACTGATGGCCAAGAGTATGGATAACCTGTGTGAGGGGCAGAAGCTGTTTAAGCTCTGCCACTCGAACCCAAAGCATTTTATGCTTAATTGTGCTGCCTTTAGAGTCTCTATAGTCATTTTGAGTCCAAATGAATACGTTGTCATTAAAAGACTGAACACAGGAGTAAGAATCGCACACAATAAGAGTATTGACATTAGGATCAGCAAACTCGAGAGCAAGAATAAGAGCACACAGCTCCGCCAACTGTGCGGTACTGTCCCCAAGTGCTTGAGTATGCACTATTGAGGACTTAAATTCTCCATTGACAATGGAGCCAGCCACAATTGCGCAAGCCGCTGAATAAGCATGTTTGGAACCTGTGGCCGGTTGAGCCGAGCCATCAGTGTAAATAACACTTTTGTATTCATGTAAAGGAAGCAAAGACAACGGAGGAGGATGAACATGTTCATACTGTAACATACTGTAAAAAAAACTCCTGTGTCTGTAGTGCAGGGTCAAAGATAAAAGTGACATCCGACGATGTCAAAGACGTAGCCCATTGTATCCAACGGGGATGTAATGCTTTAGAGTTAGGTACACTTGCCTTAGTCACGGCCTCCAAAGCGGGGAAGGGCGTGACCATAAGAATGCGTTTACCTTGCGCCAATGAGCGTTCCTTCAGAATCGCCATCTGGACCGTGGTCAAAACTTTCTCAACTTTGGAAAAATGCATTTCAGCTGCAGTGTACAAATGTGATTTGTATGTAATAGGTACTGTGTCCCCCTCATTGAACGTCAAGTAAGTGAAACCCACCGTCCCTGGTACGATACGTATCACCAGTTTCGTGGTGTTATCACGAGTCAATAAGTAATTAGTTGCAAGCAAGTCATATTGCAAAGAATGTAGAATAGAGGTATGTTCCGGGAGCCAGCTGGCAGAAGAATATGTTGGTTGTATCAACGCATAAAGCGGTTTGATACGCTGAGCATAATCTGGGATGTAAGTCCTCCCGAAATTTAAAAATCCCAGCAAGGACTGAAGTTTCTTCAGAGTAGAAGGGGGTTGCAAATGTGCACATTTCTCCAGGAAGTGGGGGGCTAACCCCTTTCCTTCATTATTGAGTTCATAGCCCAAAAAGAGCACCGCCAAATGAGCGATGTGGGACTTTGCAAAATTGAATTTATAACCATAGTCGGCGAACGCAGAAATTATGCGATCGACTCGGACAAGATGTGGCATAAGCTCATCGTCCGTGAAATAGATATCATCCACGTACGAGAACGCATCTGGATCTATGTCGTGTAACAAAGACACAACACGCGCAGCAAATGCCCCGGGGCTATTCTTATACCCCATGGGCAATCGTGTAAATTTTTTCTGATTTCCGACGGCTGTGAATGCTGTCAAGTCACGGCTCTCAGGAGCCAGAATGTGACTGTAGAAACCATTGGAAATGTCCAGTGTTGTTTTGTATTTGTTACGAACAAGGTTGTTCACCAGCGCAGAGCTGGGTGTGCTTTGCACCGCAAAAGTGCGGCAATGACTATTCAAATTTTGGTAATCCAATCCAATCCGATATGAACCATCAGGTTTTGATACCGTAAAGAGAGGATTATTCATCGGTGATGTACATGATTCAATCACACCCTGATACTCTAACTGCGTCAGAATGTCACAAACGTGAGCCTTAGCTTCGCGTTTGATTGGATATTGCGGTTGTGGCTGTGGCGTAGACCGTAAAGGTATCTCATGTGCCGGTGAATCTATATCCCAGCCCACCTGGTTACGGTACACAGCGGGGGCAAGGGCCAAAGCCCACTCAGCTGCTAAAGCTGTTGCATGCTCCTCCGGGACGTAACGCGAAAAACTCGGAAGTATCACGTCCTCCCCTCAAGAAGCAGCTAACACAAACGTTGGAGGCCAATCTGCCTCCGCCAACAAAATGTCGTATGAGGAGGTTAGATTTTCCCAGAAAACCGCCTTGATTGGACGTTGTACATCACCTTCAATTTGAAAAATAATGTCATACAGTCTATCCGGGGGGGCAACCTGGGTATCTGCTGTTTCCACAGTTATGAAGGTATCAGTTGCTGTCGCCTCCAGACAGGGACGCAGCGCCTCCCGCACTATGGTAACTTCCGCTGCGCTGTCGAACAGAGTCATCGCCCATGTCGAGTCCAGGAGTCGTGTTCTCACCGTCTGAGGCATATCTCGCTGTTAAAGCGGCAACTTTCTTCTTCTGATACGGTGCTCTAAAACGAGGCAGGTCCTCTTGTTTGGCTTTAACATCAAGCTGTCGAGGTTGATCTCGTCCCTGTTGAGTGGTCTGACTTTTGCCATGATCCTGGCGCTCCCCACCTCCGACGTGAGAGTCCGAAGTGTCCTGTAAAGAACGAGAAGAGCGCTGATCAGGGACCTGAAATCTATCAGGAGTCTTAAGTTTCTCGCGATCGTGCAAGTCATAAGTACGCTCAGAAGTCTCAGGTGTCGGTGAACCAACACGCGAACCTTGCTTCTGTTGTTGGTGCCCCTGTTTTTTTATTTTTCCAGTTCTTTTTAGGAAAGAACGGATGCCTGTCTTTATCAGTCTGGGCTTTTTGTTGATTTTGGGATTGTGTTTGTGTTTGAGTAAAAGGCTTAACTCCCAGACTATTGCGGCCTATAGTTTTATATGCCTTTGCAATAAACTTTGGTAATTTGCGTGGTTTGTCTGCATCAGGTGCAGCCTCCAAGCGGCTTGCCACTTGAAAGCTGACAGTATCACCCTTGACATTAGCAAGGATCATGTCAGCAACCACGTCGAACACCCCCACCAGTCTCATGCCCAACTCTACAGCCGCTTCGGCTCCGTGTTCATCTTGATCGTGTTTTATCATGGAGGGGAGTACGGTCATGGAGGGAGTGCCGAAACACTTTGAATATACCGCCGCAAACACCTTGCCCCAGGTGTTACAATCAGCCAATTCAGGAAGTAGGTCTTTAGGCAAATTTATAGTTAAGATCCTGTGTTTCTCCACAGGAGTGGTATTTGGAAAAACAGCCTCTAGCTGCCCAAATTTTTCAGCAAGCCAATAAGGGAACTCATCCTTATTCTGTGGACGCTTGCCCCTCACTGAATTTACCATAAGGGGACTGATAGTCACACCACCAGGACTCGCAGGTTGCGCAGCAACGCCAGGTGGAGCCACCTGAAAGTTGCGTGACATGAACTGTATAACAGCTCTATGCACAGGTATCAAGGATGCATGTAATACGCGAAGATCTGCAATTGCAGCAGTCATATAACGTGGGTGTGGGGTATACCCAGCCAAAACGGGCCATGTGGCCCCGTCAATCGACAAAGGGCCTAAACGGACCGGCGTTATTGGGTGAGGAAGGGCGCCATTAAACCAAATTTGGTGTTGCCAAGCCGTAAACGGAACCTTGAGAGCCCTATAAGGCTGATAAACTTGAGGAAGGGCCGTGGCAGTATATTCATGAAACAAATTATCTGTTCCATCCACCGCCGGAAAAGTGACCCAAGAATAAAACACCTCAAAGCGGTAAGCTGCATCCGCTTCTACTACAAAAATTAGCGCAACACCAGCATTAGGGACTCCATTTTGAGTCAAATAAGCCGTGACTGCAGCCCGATTAGGCGGAGCAATTGGAACCGCCATAATAATCAACAAAGAACGACAACCTAAAGCGTGGCAGCGCAATAATGGGTTAAGAACAAAGAAAAGGAACCTTTTTTAAAACTTCAAGCTTGAAAGAACCTATAAAACATTATTATAGGAGGTTACACCGTCACAGCTGTCTCCGGAAACAGAAGTGAGGGGATTGTGGACAAGCACAAGCACTACTCAAGAGTCTCGCAGATAAGAACCAGACCAAACGTTGGCGGCGCCATGTTGCGGGGATTCTGCACCTACACAGAACTATGCGCAGGAAGACAGGACCTCGGTGTATAGGGGTGTACCAACCTACCACCTTAGTGCCCAAAATCCCAAAACCGACTAGCTATATGTCTCATTCGTACTCCTCCAAATATCACAGAGCTACAAATGATTAGACAACCCAGAATACAACACTCCCGACTCTCTCAGGAATCGCGGTAGCAAGACATACTCTTTCGCTCGCTCACTCGTACTTGTCCACAACAAGATTAGGCAGAGTCACTGTAATAGTTCAAAATGTTTATTTTAACTATCGTGCTCTACAATACAGTATACGAGCCACTACCAGCAGCAAAATGCATGAACTCAGAACAATTAGCATTGTTACAATTCCATAGAGTACAAAAGGGGAAGTCATTTTATAAAGACAGTGGAAAAAGGACTATAAGGCCTAACCACCCTCCCCTTGACTGGAAGAAGTTTATTTATATAAAGGAAGATCTCTGGGCTTTGACAGCAGACCCCATACCTTAAAGCCTAGATGCAAGATTTACATCATAGGAACAGCGTAGCTCTTCTCCATGGAAAGGGCTCTCTCCAAGTGTGTGTTAAAACAACATGCTTCCCCGTAATATCAAAGCACGAGTCTCCAGCATTGCAGCTGTGTTTAGCATGTTGTGTCTAGGTGCTAGGGACTGACCAGAACAGAATAACAAGGGGCATTGTTTATCAACCTTGCACATCGTGTTCAGACAAAACTCCAGGAACTCGGCAGAAAACGTGAAAGGCAGACAGTTGTCATGTGAAAGGCATAAACAGAAGCTTGCAAAAATAAAGTCATGTAGTAACGTGCGCAAAAGCAGCAAGATGGCAGCAAAGCTCATGCTAACTTAGCAATGTCGACAATGTCCCTAAGAGCCATATAACACACCCTACTTGCCAATTTTACAATTTTTAGCGTGAGCAGAAAGGGCAATACCATGACGTCTTGAACATGATGTTTTGAAGAACATGTGAAATACACTTATGTTGAAAAGGGATTTCATGCTGCATAAAGACTCCAATGGCTCATTAGCGTGAAATGCCCTGTGTGTTTCTATTTCAGAATACTCTGGCACCGGGATGGAGACCAGCACAAACACCGACCTTCCAGCCAAACTGGTGAACTCATTTTAGAAAAGAAGCAAGATAGAGCAGACAAGAATGTCTTGGGGGCAAAACATGTCTGACACAGTCATAAAATGCAGTAATCATGTGTGTTAACCCACTTACTAGCTGACAGTCTGCTCTCATGCTGCTATCAAACTGTGACAGTGTTGTGTCCTCAATAAGCATTCAGGGCTCTATCACGAGAAGGCACAGAAGTACATCATATTCCAGATTAATGGTGCTATATTAAACACAATGACCTCAGTGTTGCAGTGCAGCTCTGGGCACCTCATGACTTGCCTGTGTGTAAGTAGAGGCTGGGCATAGCGTCAACAATGTCCTGGGAGCTCAAGAGAGAGAATGCATTCTGTATCTCTGTGAGCTGGCTTCATTTTGTAGATGATACACTTCAATTACTAGAATTAAGGCAGACTGAATTGCATGTGTTTAGTTTTTCCTTTACATCAGCATATGCCTGCTAATTACACCATGCAATTGAAGAGGTTATTTGGAGGCACTGAGCCTCTGCTACACCTCATCCAAGTGAAGAAAAAGCTCGGGCAAGTGTTCATCAACTGTGCTCACTTTACAATCCTCTTGGCAGCCTCCGAAGACTTTCATTGGCACGTAGTCCAAGGCACGGAGCAGAAGAGCCTGATCACAGGCCCTGGGGAAATCGAGGAGCAAAGAGACCAAAACAAAAGTGGAAGGATGTTTAGCATGCAATGTGTTTCTTACCTTGCACCTTCCATACAGTACCAAAATCGTTTTCCTGAGACAGTGGGCATGGTCAGCATCAAATCCCTTCCAAACCAGGATGGTTACCAGGTCTTACCTGCCCAAGATTGATTGCATCTGATTTCCTGTGATGCCACTTCCTGTTTAACTTGTGAATACACATGCACAAACACACACACGCGTGCTTAGGTCCTGTCCAGGAGCATAACAAAGCTTTTGAAACCCCTACATTTCGTTGCCTTCATCTCCTACCTTAGATCGTTTTTAACCTGATTTTTGCCCTTTTTCTGCAGCTGAATTGCTTCTTGAATCTTATTGCCTGGAATGTTATTGACAGGGCTGTTTCTCTACACAGTAGCCTCAGGATAGATTTGGTGGCTAGACATCAACTCCTGTATAATTTTACAGCTTCAAGCCTTCCATTTGTGGCTTTTTTTTTCCTTCCTGGGACCCTTGTAAGACAACACTTGTCACCTTTCACCTATAGATCAAGTGTAGAGTGGTGTTGTATCTACTGGGAGGAGTCACCTATTCCTCAGGAAAACAAGAAGGATAAACAAGAGACCTTCTCTGTGAGAAACCTCTGAGCCCATTGATTTTGTTCTCTTCAGTCGGTGGACCTTTTATTTAGTTGCTAAAGAGGTAAGAGGATGTTAGCATCATTTTCAATTAACCTAGCACATGAACAAATATAGTCATGCAATAAATCCAGGACTACAAAATGAAATTAAAGGGTTTTATTACAAGCTCAAAAGCAGACTAATATAGATGAGTCTCAGAAGCATATTATAAAAGTATAATATCACAAGAATAAATCAGAATCTCCTAATGAAATTCAGCCTAAATAAAAAGAAGCACACCAAAAACTCGTGGCTGCTATACAAAAGATGAGGAAGAGGATCTGAAGATTGAACTTCAAGGTTCGATCCTCTTGCCTAGTCATTAGCAGATATGAAGAGGTCTAACTTCCTACTCTATCCTAAAATAGGAAAATCCTAAAATTTTAAAATAATACTGAGTTACTGTTTTAATCTAGGGTAAGCAGGGAACAGTTGTCAGCATTATGGAGTCTTGCGTAAAGTACTCCAAATCTATAGAATGTATAACAGGAAGCTACACAGTGAGAGGGAAAGCAAGGAGGCCTGCTCCTCGTGGTTATTCAAGGTAACCAGCATCATCATCTCCAGTACATTTCCATCTTCCTTGGTAGAAATTGGCAACATTCAGCTCTTCTCCCACACCTTTAATTGGGTACATTAATCGACCTTGAGCATCCTTCGCCATGAGCACTCATCTCCAACTTTGTTAGCGCATCTTCTTCTTGCCCAAAGGTTCCTCCCGTACCTTACTTTTGCTACAAATAAACAATGGGGCATATGTACAAAGGAATGGCGGAGCATGGCGTTAACACAAAATGCTAACGCCACGCTCCACCATTCCAAAAACGCAGGGATGAGCCGTATTTACTAAGAACTGCCGCAATGAAACATGATGACCGCCTGCAATAAGAGACATTCTGCACTATAGGACTGCACTTTAAACTCCTGATTCCAGCCATGATGTAGCAGACTAGCAAAACCTGGTACTAAACACAATATTGCACACGTTGTTAGCAACAGGACAAAGGAAGCCAAAAAATTGAGTAATAACCTGTGCATCGATCAATGCTGACTAATTATGATGAATTCTGATCTTTGGGAAACAGCCATATCCTCCTTTATTCTTTACTCTCTTTTTAAACATTATTGCTGATTGTGTTTTTATTGACAAATTTCGATGATTTTTTGTAATGGTTTTAATTAACTACATGCAATAAAAAATTTAATTTCATACTAAGATACAGCACATCCCTGCGTTTTCCCTAGTGCTGGTGCTAAATTAAGCTGCCTAGCGCCAACGCAGGCACCTTTGCACCATAGTGCAAGGGTGCCTGGGTTGAGGAATGATTGTTTATGTGCATGAAGGTGTCCCTTATGTGCAGGAAGGTGTACCTTCCTGCACATAAACAATCACAAATGACGATTTGAAACTTCTATGTGTGCTGCATTGTGCAGCACACGTAGAAGTTGCAAATCTTCATTTTTTTAATGATTGTTTATGTGCAGGAAGGGACACCTTCCTGCACATAAACAATCATTCATGGCGTTTTGCTATTTGTTTCTATGTGTGCTGCAGAATGCAGCACACATAGAAACAGCAAAAACGAGGAGAAATAAAGCATTTCTCCTCGTTTCACAATGTTAAGATCAGGTTTTACCTGGTCTTAATTTTGGTACTGCCTCTTATTTACGCCCCCTTTTAAATAGGGGGCAGTGTCAAAATCAATGGGTGTTGCGGCGGAACGCCCACCGCAACACCCATTGACCACCCCCTTCACGCTAAGTATAGCGTGAAAGGGTGCCTTATTTACAAGGCAGCGTTAAGTCACATTAAGTGACTTAACGCTGCCTTGTAAATAAGGCAAAACCCCTATCGCCACAGGAACGTTTTTAAAAGTGATGTTCCTGTGGCAATAGGGGCTTGTAAATATGCCCCAATGCCTTTTCACTAACTAATGAAGCCTTGTATCAGCACCTGCAGAGGAGAAAACATGCAACCAAAACAATTCTCACGTGAAAGTTAAACATTGAAACTCAGGAACATAAGGCCTCTAATTATGCTAATTTAGCACAACAGTTAAAGTGCACTTGACATTTGAATATGGCTTCACGCACATTCATAATTATTACATATAATGAATATTATGTGAAATAAAGTCATAGTTACGTATAACTGTGTGTTACATCTTAAAACATTCGCATAGCTATGAACGAGAACCACATGTTTACTAAAACTCTTCAACATTAGTATGCACACTTTAAATGATTCTATTAGGGTTCGATTATGGAACATTTGAGAAATTCATTTGAAACTCCATTGTTTATTAGAATATTAGACCACACAAAACATAATAAGTACCAATCTGCACAAATCAATGTAAATATATGATGTTTAAGGATGTTTAAGTTCAGAGCCCTGAGCTACATGTTTAAAATCAAATCTGGAGTGGCCCCTCAATACCTGCAGGCTCTGGTTCACCCCTACTTACCCTCACGTGTGCTCCGCTCTGCCACTCAGGCGAAATTCTCTGTTCCTAGAATTAGACTGTCACGTATGGGCGGTCGATCCTTTGCCTACTTAGGCCCCACTTTGTGGAACTCTCTCCCTGCTCCGCTTCGCAATGAAACTGTATATGAGAATTTCCGTAAAAGCTTAAAAACTTGGCTGTTTAATCAATAATCGTCCCTTCCTTCTGGTCATTTTTAGTTGGTGCCGGGAAACCCTTTTTGGGTAGCTGTTGCGCCTTACAAATTAAAATTAACATAACATAACATAAGGAAGGAGCTAAAATTAAGCTGCTCCAATCCCCCCTCTGATGGCGAATCAAGCCATCTCATTAATCTCTAGGGTTTATCTGATAACCGATTAAAACCTGGTGGTTTTAATTGCCTTTCGTCTAAGTTCTTCTAGACATTTCATATCATCATAATAATTGCTCTGTTTCTCTTATCTAGTTTCACAGCAGATCTCTTTCTTTTCACTACCTTCTTTGCCTTCATCCTCTTATACACCTTAATAGACACCACTACAACTATTGCACAAAGAGCAATGATCACAAGAGATTTCAAGATAAAAACCACTATTTCACTTCCCAAATTTCCAAACCAGTTTCTTACTGTACTGAATCCATTTCCAATTGTTTCCCATGCACCTGTTGCTGTCAAACCACTCAAATCTCTCTGTAAATCAGTGATATTCTTGATATACTTCTGTAAATCCTTGCAGCTATCAGGAATGTCAGTACAACACTGCTGAAATTTCAATATTTGGCAGACTCCGCCCTCTTTGGCGAGAAGAATATCTAATGCAAGTCTATTCTGCAAAACCATTGACCTGATAGCAACAATTTCAGTATCTACAAGCAACAAAGCTCCTGCCATACTTGTCGACCATTTTCTAATCTTGATATTGTTCAGTATCACCCCTACATTTGGAATAATTGCACCAAATATAGCTCCCATAATTACTCCAGCACTAGCTCCCTTTTGGGTCTATTTTTCTGTTCCCACACATGAGGATCAGCATTATCTACATGATATATTTTGGGAAAAACTTCTCCTAGATAACATTTGCCATACCATTTCTTGGGTAATTTGAAATAATCATTTTCCTCACAAATAAAATAAACTCCAGAAATCATAGGATTGACGGCATCTAAATATAATTCCCACTGTGCTCTAGCTTCAAATGTATGATTACATCCACTCTTTCCTACAAAGTATCCAACTAATTCTTATCATTCTGTATACATAATTTCCCTGTATGCTGCAAATCTAAGGATAATGCTCTGTACTCCCTGCTATTTGATGATCTATCTCCTCTTGTGACCATTTGGGTATCCTGGTTAATCCAGTGACATTAGCTAATACTGCTCGGAACCTATCTTCTACCAGATCTAAAAAATCTTCTCAACATTAGTCAGCAAACAAGTTAAATTATGTCTATGAGCATAGGCTGTGTCTAATGTTTTGATAGGGACGAAGTATCTTCGAACTGTGTCACTTATTTGGGAATAGGTATACTTATTGAAATGTTTAAACATAGGATCTTCTGAAAGAACTAAATCATAATTTGAATAATAATACTGAAAATGACACTGTCTGTAGAAAAGACTTAATAAAAGACTACAGAACACACCATACATTAAAGAAAGGTATATGGTGGTAGGTTATGCCTTCAGCCATGGAAGCAGGCAATTGCATATAAAAGCAGCAATCCCTTGCATCTATGGTGTTGACATATTTGTAAATCAATCTAGTGTATGCATTCAGGGTGTAATCTCCTCTAGACAAATCTTTATGTAAATCCGGATCATCTAATGAATAAAGGTTTCTATAAGGTACTTGTGATGATTTGGGTTTAGACTTAACCTTCTTATTTACTGCATTAGGTGTAGGGGAATATAATCCCACAAGCAGCTAAATTAATACTATGACTATAACTAAGAAAGTAATCCCTAATATGTATCTACGTCTACTATGTGAGTTAGTTTACATACCTTCACTAAAGTCAGACCAGAGCGTGGAGAATAGCAGCAGAAGAGTCTTCTCTGTCAATCGCCACCTGTGCAAAAAGCAAAACCAAAGTTTGTGATATGCAACAGCTTATATACAAATCTTTGGGAGACTTCCCTAGCCCTACTCCATGTTCTTCTCAGAGCAACCCTATTTTTATTCTTCTTTCATTCAGGAGTAGGTAGTCTTCTTTAACGAGTATAACAAAGTTCATTCAATATCTCTCAAAATATAATGTTCCACAATTCCAGAAGCCTCAGGCCAATAACTGCATTGTAGTCTCTGCTCAACTTGCAATGCTGCACATAACATTCTCAGGACCTCATTATTAAAATGAGTTTCTTGGTCTGACTCCAGAGAAGTTCCCTCAACAACAGCTTGGGTACAGTGAGACTGTCATTTCTCCTAGTTGAGTATGCTTCAACTCAACGTGAAAAAATGCACATCACCACCAGGCCATATCTCAGCCCATTGCACACAGGCATCTCAATAAAGTCTAGCTGCATCCTGTTAAAGGACCTCCTAACCTCCCTATGTGACTCAGTGTGACTGCAGTCCTTTTACCTACATTCATCTGTTGACAAGCGACACACTTGCGACACAAAGCTTCTGCCATCTGAACTTGGGAACGAACCCCGTCTATCAAAACAACCTCACCATGCCATCTCTGCCCACATGCATTGTTCCATGTTGATGTCTAGCCACAAGTGGCAAGAAACTGTTAGACAATGCAGATTTTCCATCTCCTGAAACCCAAATGTCGTCATCTCACTTTACACAACCTGCCTTTACCCAACTCTGCTGTTCTATCTCTGTCACTTCTTGCAACCTCTTAACTTCTTCCCAAGTATCAGCAATTGTTAGCAAAAGGTTGTAATTAGTTTCGTCTGCTTCCTCATTGGTATATTCCCCATTAAAAGTACAAGCGTTATGAGCAAAGTATTTTGCGACTTCATCTGCATATCTGTTGCCAACGGTCACATAATCATCTTCCGTGCAATGTGCAGAACATTTTACAATCGCAACTTGCGCAGGCAATTGCAAAGCCTCCAACAGCTTCCAAACTTGGTCCTCGTTGTGAATGGGGGAACCTGACATAGCCATTAACCCACTTTGAGACAATAACTGTCCGAAGTCATGCACAACACCAAAGCCATACTGACTGTCGGTAAAATCGTTACCTTCAGCTGGGTTGAAATAGGCATACTTTGGTAACGACAATTAATTTGGCTACCTGATGAGAGAATACTCCATGTAACCAGCCAGCTTCCACTGCCCCTGAGACCGTACAGACTGCATAGGCAGCTCTCAGAGATCCCTCTTGGCCTCGCAAACATGAGTCATCCACAAACAGTGCATAATCAGATTCAGGTAGTGGTTCATCTTGTATATCTGGTCTTGGCTTGGTGCACAGTTCAGTAACATTGAGACAGTCATGTTCTACTTCATCAGAATAACATCACACTCAGGAAGGGGCAGTAAAGAAGCAGGGTTCAAAACGGCACAATGCTTTAACGTGACATTTTGTGCCGTAAGAATAACTTGCTGGTACGTAATGATGTGGCTATTTGTAAGGTGCTGTGCATGAGTTCTTGTTAAGAGAATTATGACAGAATGTGGAACATATACAGTCAAGGGGTGACCCATCACGATGCTTTTGTACCTCTCGATACTGACACCTGTGACTGCCAAGGATTTCAGACATCCAGGCAACGCTGCAGCTACCGGATCTAATGCAGCTGACAAAATAGGCAACAGGCCTTTGTGCACTTCCGTGATCTTGTGTTAGCACTGAGACAGCGCAGTCCTCCCTCCCACTGCAGGAAAGCAAAAACGCTTTGTTGTAGTCCAGCATTCCTAGCACCAGGGCATGGCAAAGGCTTTCTCTCAACTCTAGGAAAGCAACCAAACAGCAGTTGTCCCAGGGCACCGGATCCGACACACCATTGTGTGTCAGCCTCTGAAAAGGCTTAGCCACTAGGGAAAAGTTGGGAATCCACTGACGACAGTAGCCCACCATTCCCAGAAACACCCAGACTTCCTTCTGAGTTGTTGGTGGATTCTTTCCTGCAACACCTTCCTTGCACCTTTCAGAATGTGATGTCCTAGATACAGGACCTCTGTCAAATAGTACTGCAACTAGTTTGGAGACACATTGTGCCCATTCTCGGCCAAATGGTTCAGCAAGGTGATAGTATTAATCTTGCAAGCTTCTCAAGTGTTTGACGCAACCAGTAGGTCATCAATGTACTGGACCAACACTGAATTGCAGGGCATGACCAAAGGCTCCACATTATTTTTCACGATCTGGTTGAAGATGGAAGGACTCTCCGTATACACCTGAGGAACTTGGCACCATGCCAAAAGATGACTGCCAAACCGGAAACTGAAGAGGAACTGGCTGTCCTCATGCAACGGTACAGATAATAATGCCTGACAAAGGTCAATGACAGTGAAACATTTAGCTTCACATGGAATTTGGAATAATATCACAGCTGGATTCGGTACCACGGGACAACAAACGACTACGATACCATTGATCTTTCTCAGGTCCTGCACAATGCGGTACTTGCCGCTTAGTTTCTGCAGGCCGATGATGGGTGAGTTACAGGGACTCCCCGTGATCTCTTTCAAGATCCCTTGTTGGATCATGTTCTCAATCACCGGAGTAATACCAGCAATCGTTTTAGGGGTTAAATTGTACTACAGTGTTTTGGGGTACTCACCATTGGGCTGTACTTGTATACGGACAGGCTCAACTCCTTTAATGAGTCCAATCCCAGACTTACAACCTCACCGAGTCTCTGAGATCTAAGGGCAACTCACCACTTTCATCATTGGGAACATTTTAACAGATAAATTCAGATCTGCTATCTTTAAAGCAATGTCCTCATCATTTGTCTGAAGTTCTCTGCCTCTTGGTGTGCAGTAGATTATGCAATTTAACTTGCACCACAAGTCACGCCCAGAAGGCACACAGTATTCGAATCGCACACCACAAATGGATGATTTTCAGCAAAGGACCCTATTTTTACAGGTACCCCTTCTGTCAAAGGACTTGGCATCTGCCTATTCACCACACCTACAACTTGGATTCTTCTTCCCTAGGGGAGGTAGGTTTGGAACCTCCACTGTTCTTACAGTAGAGCTGGTAGCACCAGTGTCAATCAAGAATGTGATGGGTTGTCCATCTACTTCAGCATCGACAAATGTGCCACTCTGGTCTACCTCTAAGACTGCGCCAAGTGTACAGTCTTCCTCCCCTCTCAGGCACCATCAGGTGGACTGATTGGAACCATATCCATATGGCGTCTCAAATACAGGAAACTGCTGAGATATATTTTGGTTCTGAAAAGAATTCTGGTTTATAGTCAGAATCTAATTTGAATTAAATCTAGGGTTATTGGCAGTTTGCTGTGGCCTCAGGGATTGTGGGACCTGCATCATCGGACCGGGGGGCGCATTGAAATTCTGACACCTCAGTCTCAGTCCATTTTGTGATTGCATAGTGTTACTATTCTGGGACTGACCAAGCCCTAAGTTTTGTCCTTGATTAGCTGGGTTAAGACAACATTCTTGCTTCCAATGCCCCAATCTGTTACAGTAGTGGCAATTATTAGACTTTTTCAAGGTGGCCACATCAGTTCCAGTACTCGGGTCAATAGAAATACCTCAACCTCTAACCTGCGACTGAAAACCTCCACCACCTTGCATCATAGAAGCTCCCTGCTGAGAAACACCCTCCTTGAGGCCACATTTCCCGTAAAGGGCTGATTCTGCTTACCCCTCTGAGCAGCCTTTATCTGCACAATCATGAACTTGTCCTTGAGCCTCTTCTGCTTCATCTCAATCTCATCATGACATTACTTGGTATAACGTAAAATTTCATCAATGGACTTATTCTGCCAACATATAAAATGCTTTTGAATCATCATACTAATTTCAGATCCCAGTCCTGTCACAAATCTGGACACAAACTGTCCCATATCCTTATGTTCCAACGTCTCTATTCCGCTATACTGCTTAAAAGTCTGCAACAATCTCTCATAGAATGCAGGAACCGTCTCTTTAGGTTCTTGGGCCATCCTGTCAATCTTTACCCAATCAATATCCTGTGGTGGGACCTTAGCTTTTAACCAAGTTGTCACTTGGTCATACTTTTTCATTATGATACCTGATGGGCCATGTGTCACTACATCTCTTTCCGGCTCCCTTTCAGGCCATTCTGTGGCTATTTTACATGCAGCCCACACACAACTTGGAACAAAAATGTCAAACAAAGTATTCAAATCATTCCACCGTACCTTTGATTTTTTTACAAATTGATCAATCTGTTTGTACCACTCCTCAGGCATCTCTCCCAATAGTGGAAAATCATTTGTGAACGACCCAAGATCACTTCTACTCTAAGGCACATGAACACAACCTCCGTAAGTAAGTAAGATAGTTCACGTAAGGGGAAACTTGTGGTACCTGCTCGCTTTTCTCCTAAAGGAGGTGGTTCCCTCATCTATCTTTTGGGACCCTTCCTCCTTACCCACTTGTCCTCCCAATTATCTAATGTATTCCAAATCTGAATGCTCTGTATCAACTCTCCAATTTGCATTTTCAACCCTGGTACTCATATTCTCTATATTCTGATCAGAGAACGAGAGTCATTGGCTCTTTTATAAAGCCGTCATCTGCTCTAAATTTACTTAATACTTTTTGGCTAGGTTTATTAGCTTATCATGAGCCTGCCTCGCTTATCTTGTAATGTCCTTGCTCATAAACAAAAGTTTATTTGGCTATAAAATATTTATTCAGGCTAATTCAAGACTTTCACTTATCAGTTCATCCAGCTTCAGTTTCAATGTGACTACATCCACTAAATTTACCTTCAGGGTTGACCTAATTATTCCCTGACTCAGCTCTGTACTTCTACTTCCATTCGACACTTCATTAAAAGTTTTCAACTGCTCATCCAATTCTTGGATGCTCAAATTAGACTGCCCCACGCAGGAGCTTTCAGCATTCTTCCCTCTCTAGGGGCCACATGTACATGGGTTTCATTTTGCAAGTTCCTAATAGCTAATTTTTGCGATTCTCTATTAGGAAATCACAAACACCTATGTACAAATGTGTCCTTGACACATTTAACGTGCCCTAATGGGGTCGCAATTGACCTACCTCATTAATATTCATGAGGTAGGTCGCAATTTGCGACCCATTGAGAATTGCTAGAAACACAGGGATGGTGGCCTGCTGGAGAAAGCAGACCACCATGTCTGTGTTTACTTTTAAGTAAAGCAACATTTTTTTAATGCAGCCTATTTACTTTAAAGAAAAATGGGATGTGTTTCAAAAACAAAAATTAAATGTTCGGACCACTGCCTGCTCTTAAAAAATGTTTTCGCCTGAATTTACGAAGGGGTCCCATGGGGACCTCTTCGTGTTTGGGACAGGGTTACCACCTACTTGAAGTAAGCGGTAAAATGTGAATGTTTCGCAACTGCATGTCGGTCGCAAAACATTCGTACATAGCACTGCAAGTCGCTATTAGGAACGGATGGCCTGGCCTTAATATGCCCCATCATAACACCGACTCACTAACCTACTTTGCGATTTGATAATAGGTTACTGAATCGCAAAATAGGGTTCTGTACATACAAAAAGGCTTTTTTGTGTTCGTAAACCCATTTGCGACAGCAAAAAAGCTATGTACATGTCGCCCCAAGTGTACTACTATTTGCAAAATCCAGTTCGATTCATGGATGGGTCTGCACTCGCATCGCAAAAAAAACTCGCATTTATTGGAACCAAACGAACAAATCCTCCCACTCCTGAACTTGTAGGAGCATTCCCTGAAACTTGTGGTTTAGCTGGAAGAGCCAAATTATGTCTCATGTTTCCGGCTGAATTAGGATTGTATATAGGAACCCCTGGACCGATAGTAATCGGAACAGTAAGGATCTCTGGAGAATTGAGGGCTGTGTAGGTGCTATGCGCACACATCCCTGAGCTCCCTCCCATCACATTTTTGTTCACATTCACAGGAATAGCCTCCACTGTATTGGAATTCACATTTACTGGGGCGGTAGCCACTCCCATCTGACCACTCACATTAGTGCTTCCCTCTTCCATCATGTGAGGCTCATTGCATGGAGGTGTGCATTCTGACAATACATCCAAAAGACTATCTCTTGTGTCACTATCGCTATCCTTTTTCGTCTCTCCTGATCCTTTTGACTTGTCTCTCTTCTCCTTTTTCCTCCCTGTCCCACTTTCTTTCGCGGTCAACGCAGTGTACAACTTAGCCCCCTCTATCATGTCCATTCGCCAACTTTTCTGTTCTGCATCCCATCTAGGATCCACATATGTACGCACTGCCTTTCTAGCTCTGCCCTGATATCTTTCATCTTCTCTGGGATGCGCTGCTCACTCACATGCATTTAGCACTTCAAACTGTGTAGGTCTAGGTAATGGTTTCAACTCATAAAATTCTTCTCAAATTTTCAATGATTCTGACGTTAAATGTACCACAGCGTGGAAACACTAGTGCACCTTCTTTCTCTGTGATTTTGTGCCATTGACTAAGCTAAATACATGTGTGAAGCCCTATATTTATCGCCATATAAAGACCTGTCATATCTTCAGGTTATGCATCTTCTCCCTCTCTGACAGGTATTGTCACATCTCCCCTCACCAAATCAAGTAATATTTAAAAACATTTCATTTTGCCTGCAATTTGTTATCAATAGAATCTAAATATTTTCAACCCAGAAACAATGTTATTCTCCACAATTCTGTACCAAGCCACTGACCAATAACAACATGACACTTGATGACGAGAACAACCAATAACAGAGTGGCTTTACATCAACCCACCAATCTCAGCGCAGCATCCTATGACGCCAATCGCGCTCCTCGCAGTGGCTCACCCTCCTTTACAATTTCCACGAACACTCTCTCTTCACCAACACACAAACACCTGTAATGCAAATAACGATCAACAATTGTCTGATTTACTAAGGAAATCAACAAAATATAATCACACAAGAAATGTTTCTATTCTAAAACACATTCAAAATGAAACTCAACCTGCGTAGAACATCCTTATCAGCACAACTTCACTCTGTGCAAAAGGTTCACAGCACTGATCATACCTCACTGTCACACATAAAGATAAGTCCCTATCTCAATTGGGCCATCGACGACGTCTCATGACAAACCCCACAAACTCTAGCAGACAATTACATTTCATTGTCTGCTACACTTTTTAATATCATCCCGGGATCTTAGGTCACGTCGGACCCAATAACAAGTTCAACTTAACACCACACTCATACAACATTCAAACAACTTCCATAGACATCATACCATTCTCATACGAATTGCAAGCTAAGTATAAGCCACTGCAACACATAACCCTATTAATACTCAATCCTCCGCTGTACCAACTCTCTTTCGAACTGCCGGAACTTCAGAAATCCTTCAAATCAGGGACTCTAGGGACTGGGCTTTGACACTAACCTAGTCTAGGGTAACTTTTCTACCTCCCTCTACTTCAAGAACTAACCATCCTCTGTTGGACTGAAAATGTGTCTGGCTGACTACTTCTAGCATTGTGCAAGTTAAGTTAGCATTTGCGGCACCATTTTGTATCCAGCCGCCATTTTGTACCATGATCGAAATGAAGCCTCTGTCTCATACTGTCTGCCTCAGCAGAAAGCAGCCTCGATTGTTTCTTTTATTATTCAAGGTTAAGCTTCGCTGCACTAATGAATAGCTCATTCTGTTTTGCGTACCTTTCCTTGTAGGTAGCCCTGCTCCCACTCTCAGAGAGACGGGCACGGCCTGAGTAACCTTGAAGCTAAGATAGCGTGTTCCTGGTCTCAGGATGGTAGCTCATCCTTCTGTGCTTCCTTTGTTAACTTGCTCCAACTGGAAATTTCCAGTCTGGGCGGGTCCTGTTGGGTATTGGAAATGTATAATATCTGGTGTTATGTTGGTGAGGGTCAGTCCCTCGGCAGCTATCAAAGGAGGCTGGTCAGACTGGACTCCGCTCAAGCGAATACTAATAAATAACTTTGGTTTGTATTCTCTATTGTCTGACCGACTCTTCATTTGTATGGAAGGCTGAGAGGTGGTTGTGAGTGACCTGGGTGGCCCAAATCGGGTCACTTCCTTCAGTTGGCGCCCGAACAGGGACCCTATCGGGTGAGTGACCCATCTTTGCCCTCAGACGGGTGAGGAGGACGGGGCCACGTCGAGTCGGACGGGCGGACCAGGGATCCCTGCACGAGAGAGTCTGGTACTCGCAGCTGCCCCGTCTGTCTGACCGGGCGGTGCCTCGGCCAGCGGTCATCCCGGCTGGGGTCCTGAATGTCGAAACCCTTTGATCTGACCGTTTGGTCCGAAGAGTCGGCAGTGGAGAAGAACTTTGTTTGCCCTGTGTGCACCAGGTGAGTTTGTTTTGGGTCATGGTGGCACCACTTTTGTTTGAGTTTGGTACGGTCTGAGGATCGTTTTTGGACAAGCTCTTGAATTTGTTTGAATTCTTTGTGAACATGGTATTGTTCTGATCTGGATTTGGTGTGGTCTGTGGACCAACTTTGGAAAGATAGTTGCAAATATCTGCTCGGCATAGATAGTGAAAACGTTTTCGTTTTAAGATGCCTCCTCTTAGTAAATTGTGTTGTTTGAGTCGTCATTGTTGTTCTACTGATGCTCGATTGGAAGAGAGTCAGCCTGCGCCTCCAGAAGGCAACCCGAACTTTGACATTTATGTCAAACATGGCCTTGGCCCTATTATGTTTAGTAAATTATGGCACAAATATACGAGGGACAACGCCGAGTTGCAGTGGCCATTGAGGGACACCTTTGATAAGCAAAAGCATAATTTCCTGCAGGATAAATTGTTTTAAAAAAGGAGTAGGCAGTCGATGTTTGATTCCCTTAGAATGTGGCAGAAGGAAGCTAAACAGAGACGAATGAAAGCAGAAAAGGAGGCCTGAAAAGGAAGAATGCAGACAGTAACGCAGAAAGCAGTAGCGTATGATAGAGAGAAAGTGGAAAAAGGTATAGAGTGTGCTGATAGAAAGTTTCGATTGCAATGTGACCAGTCCTATGTTGCCCGAGAGGGAGGCGATACATTTGTGGAGGAATTGTTAGACACCCGACCTCTGCCTCCATATGCCCCACAGAGAATTTACCCTGTTGTGCCACAGCCCCAGTCATCTGTCTCTTCTGCCCCTGCTGTTTCTGTCTCTTCTGTTATTGATTCAGTTGCTTCAACAGCTGCACCTCCTGTCGATTCTGTGGTTTCTCCCTCCGCTCCTGCTTTGAATGCTGGCCTCTCTGCTATGCCTATTGTGTCCATGTCATCTCTTTCTCCAGCCCTTACGCCCACAACACAGCCATTAACGACATTGGTGCCTACCCACTCGGTTACTACCCCTTCCCTCTTCCCTCACTCCCCGGCGGTACTAGGTAGTGGAACGCCTGTACGTGGACTGGGGGACGGGGGCTGGGCGACAGCTAGGGAGCGGTTGGGACGAATTTTATTACGATCTGATGTGGGGGAGGAAGAAAAAAGGGCGGTAACGAATCAGGCCGCTCAGTGGGCCCATCATCCAATCTACAGTACTGAAGATGTGTGGAGTGTGATGAGAGATTATGAGCCGTTTCTACAACAGCATGCCCTCAAGCACACGTCAGCTACATTGATTAGGTTGTGGGAACAGTGCTTTAATGCTATAGCGCCCCAGATTATTTATGATTTTAGAGATAATGTATATGTAGCTGGTATGGCACCTGAGGAGGTTTTCGGAAATGTTGTGACATTGGTTGCTTACCGAGGTAGGCTGTTTGAGAAGAGCCCGAGGACAGTGTCCCAGTTTCTGATGAGGGAAGTCCACCCCATATATCACCCTGAGGTGCCAGAGCTTCGAGATCAGCATGATGCTGTCATTAGACAAAAGGTAGAAGCCCGCTTCCAAGAACAGTGGGTCTACACCCCATGGAAGAGGAGTGAGGTGTTATCCCTTAAGACTCAGTTACCTGACCCTAGGAAAAATCCCACTGCATATTATAAGGAATTGACAGAAGCCACTTCATCAACAGTAATGACACTTGCGGATATTGAAATGTTTTTTGGTTTGCTGGTGCCCGTCGACATTTAGAGGCAGGTGCACACGCAGGACCACGCTGTGGACTTGGGTGGTACATGGGACCAGATTAAAGCATGGGATAAGGAAAGGAAGCCTGGAGAGAAGCCAAAGGCCGAGATACTAGCTTAACCTGGCCGAATTATTACCTATTTGCACTCCCTTATTCCTCTGAGAAGGGTAGATTGGGACAAGTTAGCGGCATGCCGTCAGAAGAAAGATGAGAGTGTGTCTGATTTTTTTCACACGGTTCGAGGGTGTGTTCTTGGATTTCAATGGGCAAGATTTGTCAGTAGAAGTGGGTGTCCGGTTGTTCGTCAATAGATTTGTTACAAACTTGCTCCCCGAGATTGCAGCTCGGTTGCAGGCTTCGGAGAGCACTTGGACGACATCCTCCCCTTCCGTTATATTGAGTATGGCACAGTATTATGAGCACAGGGAAAATGAGGAGAAGGAGAAGGTGGAAAAGAAGCATAAGGAGTTGAAAACGAAGGTGTTGTTACAGCAGGGGTCTAGGGGTAACGGTAGAGGACGTGGTGCTGGTCCGGCCCGGCAGCTTCCCCGTACTAGCAGGAATGCTGAGCCTGTAGGGCCGAATCAGTGCGCATATTGCAAAGAGGAGGGGTACTGGTGCAGCAAGTGTCCGGTGTTGTTGCAGAAAGTTGCGGCGCCCAGAGGACAAGGTTCTCTTGGCCGGGGCCGTGGAGCGAGTGGTCAGGCTGAGGCTCGGGAGAATGGGACATCGCAGGGTCGCTCTGATCAGAATTACTTTGATGACCCTCGAGGGAAACAGTATTATCACGATGATTATGATCTGGACGAGGTGACAGGGATGACTCACAGCTAGGACAGCCAGGGACAAGGTGAGGGACCAGTTCAAATACCTGTAGATCAGCGTGGTCCTTATGTCACCGCAGATTTGCAAGGCTCAGGTAAGAAATTCTTAGTGGACACAGGTGCAATGAATAGCTCTGTTTCTCGTTCGCTGGTCCCTGGGGCAGCTCTGTCTGGCCAAAATAATGTTTCGGTAGGCTTTTCTTGTGTGCCGGTTGTGAGCCCCATTTCCAAACCTCTTGCTTTGACTATCGGTCCCTTTACTGTGGATTCGCCATTTCTATTGACATCCAATTGTGTAAAAAATTTGATGGGCCTAGATTTATTTAAAAAGTTGCATGCGACAATTTTTTGTTCTCCAGATGGTGTTTACATGACAATGGGACCAAATGTGATTAGCTCTAAGCAGTGCCTGTCCAAAGATGAGCCCCTCCCTGCTGAGTTTCAGGCTGTGCCGCACACTTTGTGGGCAGCAGGTGACACGGACGTAGGATTACTGCAGATTCCCCCAGTTTCCATTAAGGTTAAAGATAACGCCATCTTGCCCCGTATTCCCCAGTACAAAATACCACAAGCAGGGGAGCAAGCTTTGTTGCGCATTATACAGGATCTGATTGAGTCAGGGGTGGTTGAGGAGACAGCATCGAATGTTTGTAACAGCCCTATTCTTCCTATTCTCAAGAAGACATCCCCAGACTCCCCCATGACAATGCTGATGTTTATCGTTTTGTGATTGACTTGCGCGCAGTTAACAAAATAGTGGTTCCTCAGTTCCCGGTGGTCCCTGACATTACTGCCCTTCTCACAATGATTCCTTCCTCTGCCAAATTCTTTTCTGTCATTGATTTGAAAAATGCGTTCTTCAGCATCCCAATTCATCCTGATAGCCGCCACCTGTTTGGTTTTACACTGACTGGCAGAAGCTTTAGATTCTGCTGTGCTCCTCAGGGCTATACTGAAAGCCCTAGTATATATAGTTAGGCTTTCCTGTTTTCAGTTTCTATTTTTGGTAAATTCTGGTGGGGTTTTTTCAGTGTTTTCCAGTGATTTCAATACCTTAAAAAAACTGTGGTTATCAGTGGTTACACATTTTCGCGCCATTAAAAACAACAGAAACAGTGTTTTTCCGGTGTTTGTGGAACTTTTTGCTTTTATTATTGCCTGCTTTCTGCACTGATAGTGCATGATATATAGACAGTGTATGTACAGTGTATATGAAGTCCAAATACATTTTTACAAATCAAACTTATTGTAGTACACCATACAATACTTCTTCAGTGAGTCTTTGGTCATGTGCGCTCTATCTTTCCTTCCCAAATAAACTTTTATCTGTGATAAGGCCCTCTCAACATTGACGGATGCACAGATGTTTCACAGGAAGGAGCCTGGGCTGCAAACCATCGAACAAGGGCTGCAGCAGGCTGTGGCCGGATCATGGCTGAGCTCAGACCAGGGCACATGGGAAGGGGAGGGGTTCACCCACAGCAGAGGCAAGGGAGAGGCCCTCAATGCACACTATAAGGCCGCCCTACTCTAGCGACAGCTGTTCTGCATGTTTTACCAAATGTATTTGCTCCTGAATTCTCAATTCAGCTCTCGATTGCAGTAACATTATTACTGCATGGGGGCCCTCCCCCCAAAGTTAATGCCCAACTATAGATTAGAGCCTCAGTAGGGTCTGCCTACAGCAGGCATCTCAACCAACTCTGCGGTCAAACACAACAAAGTAGTTACTTACTCGACCAACCAGAAAGCACCTTGGGGCCTCTACAAGAGGTAGGAGATGCAAGGCACTGTGCTAACAGATACAAAGTGCAATAGATGCAAGGTACAGCATTAACAGATATAAGGCACTGTGCCAACAGATAAAAAGCGTAGCAGCATATGAAAGGTGCATTGCTAACAAATACAAGTGCTCATTACGGCACATTTGTTGATACCAGATGATGGAGTGAGTTGACATCGGTAGCAGCCACCACGTCCTCTCAAGGAGCAGGTCAAGCACTGCCAGTTCCGAGACACCCCACCTCTCTGCGGTCTTGGCACTGAATGCTCGGGATGGCCAGCCTCACTCAGGCACTTTATTACTGCGGCCTTGTGAGAACCACTTGATGGGGATTCTGAAATGCTACTTTGGGCCAGAAAGTGGCAAGTGCTCTTTCGAGAAACTAGCCCACATTGCTTATTATCAGCCCACCTACAGAGTCTACCTTCTTCTCCTCTCCTATTTCTGCAACTTGGTGGAGATAGTTGCCTTCGGTAATTATCAAGTACAGTTCATAGAAAGGTAGATGTGTGGGGGCGGGGGCTGTGGCATTTCTTCCTAAGTGATGCTGGGCAGCAATTGGCTGTTCATTTTAACATTGTTAAAAGGCACAGACCCACCTCTCTGTTAAAGGAAGAGGGGAGGTTTGTGCTCCCCCCGCCCCCAACACCACCTAAAGGGATAGCATAGAAGGTAGAATTTAAAACCAAACTTTGTAAGTAAAGGCAAAATGTGCGTGTGAAATGCGTCCACTCTTGTGACTTGACAGCCACCTGCTCCATAACCCCCTGCTTATAAACAATAAAGCAACCCTTTTGTGACTTTCCCTATATTCGAATGTACCCTTTTTATGTGCCCCTATATAGAATGTGCTGCTTCTGTGGTTTTCTCTTGAGCTATAAAGCAGCTCGTTTTGCGCTGTACTTGCTTGTTATAAAGCTCTTCTTTTGGGGTTCCAGCATATTGTTCAGCACTCCTCCTCTTATGACCTGCCCATATTTCACAACTAACCCTTCACTTGTTACCTGCGTGTATATTGTAAGGTACCCCCTTTTGTGATGTGCCTCGATGCTGCAATGCTCCCTTAGTGACTAGTTTATATATTGTACTGCACCCCTATCTTTTGACTTGCTTTTATATTATTTTTTTAAAATAGGGATTCGCTTCTCTGCTGTGTTAGCACGTTCGAATATATCCCTGGTTTGCGTGTATACTCTAAGGACAATGTGGCTACCTGAATGGTGTTTGATGTGGCCTGAGGCCGCCTCAAGGCGCTGTAGAATGTACAGATGTCACCTTAAATGTACCCAAAGCTCTACCTGCGCATGTTATTAATATTTCCTAATCTCCGTACTTATTCACGCGGCATAAACAGGCGAGGTATATAGTGAAATACATTTTTATGAGTGGCAGGGGGAAAAGACATGCAAAGAAAGTTGAAATGCTGAGCCAACTAGTACTAACTGAAACACATTATGCCCTCCTTCCTGTAAGACGTACATATGATTCATGAAATGCTGCTAACCATTACCAACTAAAACATGCTTCGCCTTCCTGGAAGATGTAGATGTACTGCTGAAATGTTAATCCCATGATCCACAACTAAAAGGCCCCATCCTTCATGCAAGACGAGCATAAGCAGCTGAAATGCTGAGCCAGTTTTCACCATTTAATCACATTGCACCTCCCACAAAACTCATTCGTGCTACAGCTGTCTTTGCCTCGA
This sequence comes from Calotriton arnoldi, assembly GCA_963921515.1. Taxonomy (NCBI): domain Eukaryota; kingdom Metazoa; phylum Chordata; class Amphibia; order Caudata; family Salamandridae; genus Calotriton; species Calotriton arnoldi. Next base: position 4,387,265 of record CAWUFW010000332.1, read on the forward strand.
GCCAACAGCCAAAAGAAGTATCCTGGCCTGTGAGGCAAGGGCTTCCTTAAATGATCTGATTAACTTAATGGCCTGGTCACATGCACATAAGGTTGCGCTCCTCAAACTTCGCTCTGTTGGTGTAACATAAGCCCCGATTTCAATAAATGCCCCGAGTGATCAACTGAGCCAAAGCCATCGGGCTGTGTACGGTCCCTTTCCTAACAACTGACGGCGAGCAATCAGCAACGATTCCAAAATGACAGCAACAATTTGAGACATAATCTATGAGATGAACTGCTGCAGAAAGGAAACAAAAAGAGTAGTGAATACGATTGTTGCATCAACAAAAACTTTTAATTAGTATTAAAGACATCAGTCGGGGGTTCTATCAGCACCGACGGTACCTTTGATTCTCCGATGTTGACATTGAGGACTCTGCTCCCAGCAGAGACAGGACCCCCAGGGAGGGCCAAATGCGCCCCTCATAAAAAAAACTGGGGGCAGAGGAGGTGTGGAGACAACTGCACAGCTAGGAGCAATCTAATTAACCTCCCAGACAGCAGAGCTGAATTGTGATCAAGGCGCCTGCTGCAGTGTTGTGCGTCCAGCTGGTGGGCCCCATCTTGGCAGGGAAAGCATAACTTTTCATTTTCCATAGGTCCACAATCAGCACAGGAGGGTAGCGGGATGGTGAGCAGCAAAGCCATGGACACTGGAAAGAGGGCGGGACAGGAAAGCAAGGCCACAGATGGCAGGAGGAAGGGAGCAAACAACACCATGGACAGCGGGAGGAGAGTGGGACGGTTAATTGGAATTACTGATGGTAGCTTGGATTGCTGTTTGGTACTGCTTTGGCTCCCTCAAGTGGTCAAGCAGTGCAACAAATGTAAAAATTTCAGCCGGTAGGGTACTGTTGGGCACAATCAGGTTTAACCGATTTCCGGACAGCCTATATATAGTCAAGCCTTGAAAGCCCAATTGGACTCCCTCATGCTTCCCTCAGGTAATGTATTGCTTCAGTATGTGGATGACCTACTAAGTTCTTCTGACACTGAACAGGGATGCAAAGACAGTATGGTTTAGTTGTTGTTGCATTTGGCCCATCACGGACATAAAGTGTCCCTTTCTAAATTTCAATATTGTCGACAGGAGGTCACCTACTTAGGTCACCTACTGTCGAAGAAGGGTAGGAGATTGACACATGAGCGCATTAGCGCCATTGTTAAAATGCCCATCCCTAAAACTCAGAGGGATGTACGAGCCTTCATTGGCATCACTTCCTACTATCGACATTGGATCCCTAATTACTCATTACTAATAAAGTGTCTGCTAGCGCTAACCACTAAAGGTGTGCATGAGCCCCTGCCTTGGACACATGAATGTCAGCAGTCTTTTGAGCAATTAAAAATTGCGCTTTGCTCAGCTCCTGTGCTTGGCACGCCTGATTACGCAGAGCCGTTCGTGTTGTACGTACACGAGACGGCTGGTTGCACGCTTTCTGTTTTAACACAGGCTTTTGGAGGTAAGCAACAGCTGTGTGCTTATTTTTCCGCTTTGCTTGACCCAGTCGCCAGAGCCCTCCTGAGCTGTCTAAGAGCGGTCGCGGCTGTGGCCATCTCTATAAGGCAATCGGCTGGGCTCGTACTTGATACCGACCTCACAGTTATGGTACCGCATGCTGTGGACACTCTTTTGAACAAGACCAAGACGCAGCACCTCACCAGTGCACGTCTGACCGGCTATGAGTTAACTCTTTTTGTCCCGCATATTACGATAAAAAGATGTGCCACTCTGAACTCTGCCACGTTACTACCCCTCCCTTCTGAGAGTGAAGAAAAAGACATACATGATTGTCTGTTTCGGACGGAGGCAGAGACGGAGGGACGGGTAGACCTGACTGATGTTCCCTTATCTGACCCCCAAGGGGAACTATATGTCGATGGCTCTTGTTTCAAATTACCAGATGGCACTACCACCGCAGCATATGCACTCACTACACTGCATACGGTAGTTAAGACATCACAAGTTCCTTATCAGTCTGCCCATGCAGCTGAGTTAGTCGCCCTTATTAGAGCTTGTGAGTTGAGCGAGGGACTGGCTGTCAATATCTACACTGACAGTCAGTACGCCTTCAGGGTCGCCCATAATTTTGGGTGGCTCTGGGCAGAGAGAGGGTTTCTCACATCCCATGGGACATGCATTCAGAATGGGCCCCTTATACATAGGCTTTTGTCTGCCCTGACACTCCCTAAGAAATTGGCTATAGTGAAGTGCAATGCCCTCAAAGCAATCACCGATGATGTGGGGAGGGGAAATGTATTTGTAGATCAGATAGCTAAGGAGACAGCTCGAACGAAGATGAAAAAGATTGTTTCTAGCGGGTCCTGCCAGGTGGGTACCCGAGGCCACCATGTTTGAGGACACTCTGGACAATGTCAAGGAGACCCAGAGTGAGGCAACGATTGAGGAGTTAGCAGTATGGCAGGAAAGTACGGCACGTTTGGATGAGGATGGGTGCTGGACTGACAAGTCAGAAAAGCAGAGATGGATGTTACCGGATGCATATGTCCTTCCTGTGGTCACTATGGTGCATGGGCCAGCCCATATTAGTGCGAAGGGAATATGTAAGCTGTTAGACCCTGTATGGCAGAATGACAACATTCCCAAAGTTGCTGCTCACTTAGTGAAGTACTGTATGGTATGCATGATGTATAATCCTGGAAAAGGCACCCCTACACCTCCTGGTAATTTTGCACCGCCTTCTTGCCCTTTCGAGGTTCTCTAGATGGATTTCATCGAAATGGAACGAGTTAACAATCTAAAATACGTGTTAGTAGTTGTTAGTGCATTCAGTAAATGGACTGAGGCTTACCCCACTAAAGAGAACACAGCCATGGTGACGGCGAAGGCACTCTTAAAAGAGTTCTTCCCGCGTTTTGGTTTGCCCCGTTTGATTTGGAGTGACAACGGAAGTCACTTCAACTCAAAAGTTATCCAGCTGGTGTGCGACTGTCTACACATCAAGCAGAGATTTCATGCTGCAAACCACCCCCAGTAGGCAGGTTTGGTGGAGAAGTACAATGGTACTCTCAAACTGAAATTGGCAAAGATCAAAGAGAGCACAGGATTGCAATGACCAGATGCCTTACCATTAGCTCTGTTGTCTACAAGAGCTACGGCTCACTCTAGGACAGGATTGTCTCTGTACGAGGTCGTGTTTGGCCACCCAGCAAATGTCTGGGGCGTCCCGCAACCTCGTCGGTTTTCCGAAATAGAATACCCTTTACTTGTGTATTATTTATATGAGTTGACTAAAAACTTGCGCTCTATTCACCAACAGATTTATGAAGCTTTGCCGCCAGCTCCCAAGGGACCAGGCCATGATATCCGGCCCGGTGACTATGTCCTGGTGAGGAACTTTCAGAGGAAAGGCAGTTTGGAGCCCCGCTGGAAAGGGCCTATCCGAGTCCTCCTCTCCACTCGAACGGCAGTGAAGGTGGATGGCCGAAAGAATTGGATTCATTCTAATCACTGCCGGAGGGTGCCCCTTCCGTTGCCCTACGACCGCTGGGCACTCGATGGGATCGGCGACTCTGAAACGGAGCAAGTACCTCGTTTCGTTACCTTCTCAGATGCACGACTGACGTGGGAACCCACTGAGGAGGAGAGCAACGCAGTGTTGAACGAGGCGGTGCCACCTGAGATTAAGGCGATCGCGCAGCTCCACCGGAAAGTGCTCAACAGCACCACCGTAGATGAACAATAGGAGTCTACCAGCGAGACTCTGACGGACGCTGGGAACTTTGCCCCTTTTCTTGCTTTATCATCATTGGCTCCATTGCATGTCCTTTCCTCTGATTCACAATTGTACCCATTTGGTCGCCCTATTATGGAGGAAGAACAGCCCTTTGCAGCCCCGCGTTTCGGGGAGAATGGGTCTGATTGGTCTAGTTGGTCTGCTAAGAAAAAAGTGCTCTGTGCCGTTTTTGTATTGTTACTGTTGTTGATTTTGGGAGGGGTGTCCTGGGTTTGGGAGTGCAATTGTAATGCCCCATCATGTGTTATATACAAGATTGTTTCTCCAGTTCGTGCCAAAAGAACAATACCAAGCAATGTATTTCTAGATACACACAGGAAATTCTTTGGTGAAGGTACAGCTTGCTATCCTTCTGAATCTGTTATGAGTTTGTGGATTGCTTACCCATTGTCACTGGTTAATTATATATATGTTCGCCCACCACAATTTGTAGAGGTAAAGGGTGAGTTCGGGATGGGATATCCCGGTCCCTGTTTGTATTATAGGAAGCCACGAGGGAAGGGATACCCGGGTTGTAACATCAATGTGTATTGTGACAATCTGTATATGGAGGAACAGAACATTAATTTAACGGGTTGGCATTATCAAGATTTGACAGTCACTCGAGAAGCATGTTATTATCCTGCATGCTGTCCGATAGTAAATAGTACTGACGCTTTCTTATACATAAATTGTTCTGGACTGATATTGTTCAAGAATACAATATCTTTAGTGAGGAAAGATAATCCGAGTACAATGGGGATGAATACCAGATATGCTCCTGTAGATTACCAAGGTCCACTTTATGCACACCCAGGATTTTACTTCTTGTCTAATGGTACTTATTCCAATGTTCATAATGGTACCAAGGACGTGGCTTTGGGAATGGTGCTTCCTCTTGGGGTGCCTTGTACGTATAGTAAACAAAATATAAGGTGGGTTAAAAGGACGTTAACAAAGGAATTTTGCGACGGAGTGACAGACCTGGAGGTCAATAATTATAGTAATGGTATCACCTTTGGGTATATACTTTCCTCCATTATTATGTTTGGTGGTACCGCTATGGCCAGGGGTGAAAGGGCTATGGAATATTTTGGATGTAAGCTGCAGATAAACTCTACAGTAGCAGCTTTATGTGACATCACCACCCAGTTGAAAAGTATGCAAATATAATCCGAGCAAACAAGATATGCAGTTGATTTCATCTTAGCTAAGAGCGGTGGTGTGTGCGCCGTAGTAGGAGACCAGTGTGTAGTCGGGATCACAAATATGGAAAAGAATACTACCCAACAAATTTTAGATATTTTGGAGAATGTCAAGGGGATAGGGAGCGGAAATTGGAGTTGGTCCCTCTTTGGTGGATGGGGTTGGATTCTGGAAAAGGTGATCTACTTTGTTGTGATTCTAGTTGTCTGTTGCATTCTGGTGCAGTGCCTTCCCTTATGCCGCAGAAGACAGTCCGTGACACTGCTGCAATTATGTTGCAGAAGAATATTCACAAAATGATGCAAATAGATGAGGGCATCTTTGGTTCTACCACCTCCCTTGCAACTTCTATTCCTAATATTGAACATATGGATAATTTTAAGTGTTGATGTCCCTATGCATCTCAGACAACATCCCTAATGAATATGCAGGCTGCCCACGACTTACTGTCTATTCCTGGGGGTATTTTTGAATATTACTCATGTATGTACTGGCATATACTAATAGTCCTTTTACTTTGCATATAGCATTAGACAAGATTGTTAACAAATGCTAAAAGGAGGGTCTAAAAGAACTAACCATCCTCTGTTGGACTGAAAATGTGTCTGGCTGACTCCTTCTAGCATTGTGCGAGTTAAGTTAGCATTTGCGGCACCATTTTGTATCTAGCCGCCATTTTGTAACATGATCGAAATGAAGCCTCTATCTCATACTGTTTACTTCAGCAGAAAGCAGCCTCGATTGTTTCTTTTATTATTCAAGGTTAAGCTTCGCTGCACTAATGAACAGCTCGTTCTGTTTTGCATGCCTTTCCTTGTAGGTAGCCCTGCTCCCACTCTCAGAGAGACGGGCACGGGCTGAGTAACCTTGAAGCTAAGATAGCGCGTTCCTGGTCTCAGGATGGTAGCTCATCCTTCTGTGCCTCCTTTGTTAACTTGCTCCAACTGGAAATTTCCAGTCTGGGCGGGTCCTGTTGGGTATTGGAAATGTATAATATCTGATGTTATGTTGGTGAGGGTCAGTCCCTCGGCAGCTATCTAAGGAAGCTGGTCAGACTGGACTCCGCTCGAGCGAATACTAATAAATAACTTTGGTTTGTATTCTCTACTGTCTGACCGACTCTTCATTTGTATGGAAGGCTGAGAGGTGGTCGTGAGTGACCCGGGTGGCCCAAATCGGGTCACTTCCTTCACCTCACTCTGCTAAATCTGAGAAAGCTCTGAGCCTGTTGATTTTCTTCCCTTTAGTTGGTGGACCTTTTATTAGTAGCTAGAGAAGTAAGAGGAAGTTAGCATAATTTTCAATTATCCTAGCACATGAACAAATGTAGTCATGCAATAAAGCCAGAACTACTAGATAAAGTTGAAGGGTTTTATTACAAGCTCAAATACAGACTAATATAGATGAGTCTCAGAAGCATATTATAAAAGTATAATAGCACAAAAATAAATCTAAATCTCCTAATGAAATTCCGCATAAACAATAAGAAGCACACCAAAAACTCAGTGGCTGCTATACAAAAGACGAGGAAGAGGATCTGAAGATTCAACTGCAAGGTTCGATCCTCCTGCCTAGTCATTAGTAGATATGAAGAGGTCTAACTTCCTTCTCTATCCTAATTTAGGGAAATCCTGATTAACCTAGGGTAAGCAAGGAACAGGTCTCAGCATTATGGAATCTTGCGTAAAGTACTCCAAATCTATAGAATGTATAGCATGGAGCCACACAGTGAGAGGGAAAGCAAACGAGGTCTGCACCTCGTGAAATCATAAGGGTCTCCGCTCTCTAGCTAACAATAGAACACCTATTAACCCACAAAGTATCCACAAAGTATTCAAGGTAACCAGTGTCATCATCTCCAGTACATTTCCATCTTCCTTGGTAGAAATTGGCAACATTCAGCTCTTTTCCCACACCTTCAATTGGGTACATTCAATCATCTTGAACATCCTTTCTCCACCATGAGAACATATATCCACCTTCGTTAGTGCATCTTCTTCTTGACAAAAGGTTTGTCCCGTACCTTACTATCACTACAAATAAACAATGCCTTTTCACTAACTAACGAAGCCTTATATCTGCACCTGCAGAGGAGAGAACATTCAAGCAAAACAATTCTCACATGAAAGTTAAACATTGAAACTCAGGAACTTAAGGCCTCTAATTATGTTATGCTAACACAACCGTTAAAGTGCACTTGACATTTGAATATGGGTGCTCGCACATTCATAATTATTACATATCGTGAATATTATGTGAAATAAAGTCTTAGTTGCATATAACTGTGTGTTACATCTTAAAACCGTATAGCTATGAACGAGAACTACATGTTTACTAAAAATCTTCAACATTAGTATGTGCACATTAAATGATTCTATTGTGGTTCTGTCTTGGAACATTTCAGAAATACAACAGAAATACATTGGAAACACCATTGTTTAGTAGAATGTTAGACCACATGAAATATAATAACTGCCAATCTGCACAAATCAATGTAAATATGTGACGTGTAAGGAGGAGCGAAAATTAAGCTGCTCCACATGCATGCAGTGCTTGACAGCTGGCCGGAGATGTAAGATGAAGGCCGGAGGCCAGGAGTGTCAGCACTGTGCCGCATTGGCACAGTTTCACCCCACTTTTGGCTGCCTAGCGCCAATGCAGGCAACCTTGCATCATGGTGCAAGGGACACCCTCCTGCACAACAATCCTCTGAGACTTTTTCCTCTTTCTATGAGTGCTGCATAATGAAGCACACATAGAAAGAGGAAAAAACGAGGCAAAATAAAGATATTATTCCACATTACGCCTCAGCAGGGAAGGCGTAGCATTGTGACGCATTCCGAGGTGTATCACTCATGGTAAATGGATGCATGGGAACTCCTACGCTCCACTCATGGAACGTCTCCCTGGGGCAGAATAACGCAAGGCAGCGACTTGCACCTCCTTGCGCTACTCCAGATTTACCAGACATCACAGGGCCATGCGAGGGGGCTTGCGTGGCTTGGTACATTTTATTTTAATGTTGCGTTGCCCTTGCGTTACCTTGCATGACACAAGGGCAACACAACACTCAGGCCCTGGATTTATATGCTGGGGGAAAGCTTATCTTGATATGGAAGTGGCTAAGCTCCCATACAGCGAAAACAATTTGACTCCTATTTGGTTTACTGGTTTCTTTGAGGAATCCCTTGCTCAACCTTAGTAGTAGGCTCAAGCGTCCCAGACGTATGTGGTAACTGATCAAAATAGCAATACCGCTAGAAAGCATGGGGCCTTATTTATGAAGGCCTTGCAACACTTTTGCGCCAGCGTTGTGTCACTTTTCGTGATGGAGCGGCGTAAAAAATGCGCCATGTTGCGCCATATTTATAAGGTGACGCATCTAGGCAGATGCGTCACCTTGTAAAGCCATGCACCACATTATACCTGCGTCAGGTATGCAGGGTGGGCGTTCCCACGAAAAAACGGGTCGTAGAAGTGTTGCAGTGAAATCTATGAGATTTCACTGCAACACTTCTCAGAAGCCACTGATGGAGCAGGGTAAATATAAAAATTTTTAACCTCCTAATATTTTCGTATAATATTAATAAACATGTTCGTTTAAGTAAATAACCAACAATGTATGTAAAGGGTTAAGGATAACACGCAGTTTAATGTGCAAAATAATGAACTAATAATTGTTTACGTTTCTAACATAACATAATATTTTGCGTACTAAAATAATAATAAAATGCATGATTTGTGCTTTGAATAAAACGTGTGGTTGCAAAATAAAGCGATGGTAAGTAAGGGACAGCTTTATATGTTGCTTCTGCTAGGTAATACCTAATTGGGGTACGTAGAAAGACGGGAGGGAAACTAAAGGGTTTATATTTCATTGTTTTAATAACATTTTGTTTTCTTTAGAAATAGTGCGCTTAGGCCTGCCGAGCAGCAATATAAAATGGCCGCGAGTTACTAGAATGCGCATGAGCGGATGCGACCATGTGATAGAGGAGAGAGGCTGTTGCAAAGGGATGATCACGTGCTGATGCCGAGAGGCTAAGATGAAAGTATGGTCAAGGCTGCTGTGACCCTTCTGAGCAGATGTGTGCCAAGATGATCAGCAAGAGGCGTGATAAGCCTGGTTGAATCAATAGAAAGAACTCTATTATATAAATTGTTGTGGAAAAAGAAACAATTTGGACTGATCGAAATGGATGAGCAAGTGCATGAACTGTGGGAAACGATGCTTGCATGGACATTCCTCACGGAACTGGTTAAGACCAGGAAGTTTGATTAAAATGTATAGGGACCTAAGTTTTCGACCAATGAGAATGAATCGCGCCATGTAAGAAGAAACATTTTATGCTGTAAGCTAGAATTAGGGTATAAGAAGACCTACTCTTGGGGGGAGGGGTAGAGAATGCTGCGGGATGCTGCGGGAGATGCTGAAGAAGTTAGATGCTGTAGATGGGAGAGTTTGCGGTTGCTGATGCTGACGAGCTGATGCTGCTGCTGTGATTTTCCTTTTCCAGTTGAGTATAAGATGCTGCTTTAGGAGAACTAGCATTTAATAAGATTTATATTAGAATTATTAGGATTTTTCCGAGAGATAGATAGGTTGATCTATAGAATTCTTAGTATGATAACCTCATTTTTCCATCTAATAAAAGTGTCATGAAATTACAACTATTCTTATTTTGATGATAAACGCAATGATCTGAATAATAAATTAATCTCAAATTTCCTGCATTCAAAACTTTATATAAACTTTATTATTCTTTAAACAAATGACTCCGTGATTTTCTTTAGCATAATGATTAATAATGAATTGGTAAAAGAGTTCATTGTGATTGAGCTGGTCTTAATCACCATCAACTGATTCCTACTAGTTGGTCCATCGACCAATGAGCGGAATACCTTAAAAGCAAATGAGAATTGTTGTGTCATTAAAAGAGGTATCCCGTCTCCTTCAAGCAAATCGTTTTTCTCCTAGGTTTCATGTTGGAGGAAAATCCAGGGAAATAAATGAGTAAGTGAATGTATATGCGGTGTTATGGGCCCCACCGTCATATGGATATAGTGTGTGTGTTTTGGAGAAATAATTGTACCTGGATGACCAAAAGCATATTAGGAGAAATTATTTTTATTGTAAGCGCTGGATCAGATTTCTTGGTAGCAGAGGATGGTTACTATAGATTAGTTTGGTGATTATTGATTTTTGATTATAGATTATTGATAAGTTTATGTCTAACACTTTTTGTTGAGTCGCGTTATGTTATATGTAAGTTTTCACGCTTCCGGGAAGTAGGAAGTGGAACACGTGTGGCAAGAGAAGTCGCATGGAATTTTTACACTGTCTGAGTTCATTTTGGTAATAACACAGGTTGTGTTATTTAGGGACATTTTGCGTATAAAAGGTGTGTAAGTGAAATAGTGATCGGTTTTCTTGTGAAACTCTGGCCTTAATTCTCAGGAGCAGTATAGTCTCCACATGTGTTTTATCCCCAGAGAAACTGGTTTACCGTTTGCTTGAAAGAAGGGTAAGGTAGAGGGAAGTGCTACTTTATCGACGAAACTGAAAGTTCTGTGGTAGGGTAGAGGTAAGCGCTGCCTACTGGAAAATACAGAATTCTTGTATGAATGGTCAAAGCTATCTTTTCGGTTTAGCGAATCAGACAATGGAAATGTGGATAAAATGTTGTAACTAACAAGAATTGTTGAAAAAGAAATTGCCGATAAATTTTGTAAAGGAGGGGTCAAGAGCAGAAGTGACGTAGACAACAGCCGCGCTGGGATTGGACAGTGCGCTAGTCACATGAGAACAGGAGCGAAGTGACGTAGACAAAAAGCCGCGCTGGTATTGGACAGTGCGCCGTAGACAGAAATCGTTGTGATTGGAGCGTTGGTGTGAGTCGCGCTAGCATTGGTTGAAATAAACGCATAGGGAACAGAGTTGATTTGCGGATTGTTTTAAGGAGAGAAAGGTTGTGAATCATGTCGTACTATGAATATGGGAAAGAGAAAACGTCTTGGATGTCGAAAGTTAAGAACTTCTTTAAGAAGGACACGAAGGTAGTGACTAGAGAGGGACAAATAATTCCTCCGCCGAAATCACCAGCTTCACATATGATGCTGAAATATGGATATCATACATGCATTTGGTTAGAAAATTGGACAAAATACACCAAGAACGATGGAGCATTGGCTTTTCCTGAAAATGGTTCGTTTAATGTCGCTGTAATACGGAACTTGAGAGAAAAGATGGTAATGTTAGAACCTAGACCTAGACCGACACAGTTTGAAGCTTTAGCGGAATGGGAAGATGAGATGTATGAACGAGAGAGATCCAGAGGATTGAAGAATCATGAGTTTATACCAGGAAGGTTGTGGGGAATAAATCATGAGGACAGAGTAAAGCGTTGGAGATACGCTAACATGGCAGGAGGTTTGTTTCCAGCTTTTGCGGTTGAGGAAGAAGCAAAGAGAAAGTGTACTGAGAAAAAGAAACATGTAGTGGTAGAAAAGTATGTGTATGGTGGTAGTGAAATGGATGACGAATTGCTGGAAGATATTTTAAACAGAAATCCACCTCCATACCAACAGACTTCTGTAGTGGTGACACCTAATGCACCGCAAATGGAAACTGGGAGGAATAAAAACCCGAACGAAGAAATGAAATAAATAGGTCACAAGAAACATTTAAATTTTCACAAAATGATGAGACAAAAAGTGACAATGCAACTGAACTAGCAAAAACGACAAAAGAATTGACAGAGAAAATAAGAGAATTGACAAAGAATATGGAAGCTGTAACTGTACCAGTAACGATAGGTCCAGTAATGCCTATTTTTGAAAATAAGAAAATAAATGAACATTCTTTGGTGATTCCCATGAATTCACATGTGCAAAGAAAAAGAGAAGGGATGGAACTGAATAATGAAGGTGCACACAATTCGGCTAGTACGTGTAGACCAAGTCCACCTACAAATTTGACGATAAATGAGAGTGAGGTTAGAAGAATGCCTATGGTGACAGAGTCCGCATCCGGAACACCAGAAAGAACCAGTGATTGGATTGAGTTAAATAGTACACCTGTAGGTCTGACTTCAGAAGAGTTAAATGAATGGATGAAAGCACTAAAAGCAAAAGAACCGGAAGAAAAACCATTAGATGTAATTAGGTTAAAAATAGACATGGAAGAGTTGATTTTGGGAACAATTGGAACGGAAAAACTAAAGAATTATCAGGATGATGAGATTATGTTTTTGTGTAAGAGTCTTACATGGAGAGCTAGAAATTTACATGACAAATTGGAAGAGATTGCAGGTGAACTAGGAGTGGAATTTGTGAAAGTGAGGACGTTGCAGAAACCGTACAGAGTAGATTTTTGTGAGAAAGACATAGAAAATTTGAACACATCAGGAAGACTGACCCAGATAAAAGAACTGATTGTTTTATTGAGAAAGTGGGGTGATGTGGATAGATGGAGAAATAGATGGACAAAGAGGAATGAGAAAACAACGGATAAAGCATCTTTGGCTTTTGCAATGACAGATAAGGAACCAGTTACTAGAGAGTACCCAATGAGAGAAACACCAGGTGGTAGTTATGTGCATGTTCCGTGGACCAGACAGGATATACTGTCATTTACAAATGACTTCCCAAAATTAAGAGAGAAACCAGTAGAATGGTACAGACAAGTGGAGAGATTTGTTAAGGTGTCAAAAGTGCTGTGGATAGATCTAGATGGATTGTTTGATATAGTAGTGCCTGCTGATTTATGGACAGAATGTAAGATTACAATTGATTGGCCAACTGTAGAATATCCAAGGGATGCCAAAACAGGAGCGCCAGGTCCAGAAGTGATGAGGAAGTATGATCAGGTAGTTACCTTTTTGAAGAATAAAATTCCACCAAAAGAAACAGATTGGGTGAAAATAGACAGAACAACACAGGAAAGCAAAGAATCAGTGCATGCGTACTATGAGAGATTGTTGTTGGTTTTCAAACAGTATAGTGGTTATGAGACGCTAAGTGAGAAGGACATGAGTCATTTTGTATATAGGTTTGTGTATGGATTAACACCGGAGATAAGTGAAAGGATTAAGCAGCATTTGATAGGGTGGCAGAATAGCACAGTGGATGAGGTTTTGAGTTATGCTAAGTATTGCAGTGATGAAATTGAGAGTAAACAGCGTAAATTGAAAGAAAAAGCCATGTGGGCACAGGTGAAAGTTGCAGAGAAGCAAGAAGCTCAATTGAATAATACTAGCAGTGAAACAGGACAGTTTAAATCCCGACCTAATATAGGTAAAGGAAAAGGACAAATGAGCATAGATGAGGCGAAGAAAAAGTGGCCATGCCACAATTGCGGAAAGCTAGGGCATTGGAGAAACGAGTGTAAATTTCCTCCTAAACCTAATGTAGAAAATCAAACATTAAATTCACAGGTGCAGAGTGAGGTAGTTACTCAACAAGGTCAGGTGCCACAACCACCACTTCCCAAGAGTGCTAATCAACAGAAATACAGTGCAGAAACAGGATTCTACGGAGGAGAACAGGTAAAACAGTTGTCACGTGCAGCTGAAATCTCACAATATTGGTTACGACAGAGTGAGGATGAGTCGTATGAAAGCTCATGACGGTGTCTGAAAGAGAGGGAAGAGTGCGTGCTTGGCGCAACTCTAGAGGTAGACCAGTCAGGTCCATTTGTGGATGGAGAAGTGAATGGTGCAAATATAACATTCCTTGTTGATACTGGAGCTACCCGTTCTACTGTTAGGTCAGTGGAAATTCCAAATCTTCCTCTCTCAGGTGAACATATACAAGTGGTTGGAGTTTCCAATCAGCAAATTGAAACGCCTCTTACTAGATTAGTAAAGGTAAGAATTGGTCCATTTAGTGAAATGCACCGATTTGTGGTGTGTGATTGTAGTCCCGTTAACCTTTTAGGACGCGATTTATTGTGTAAGATGAATTGCACAATTTATTGTACTCCAGACGGAATTGCATTTCAGACTCCAGATGAGGATGTGTTGTACAAAATGACAATGGTAAATTTAGAACCAGAAATAAATTGTTTCCTGTATTTGATGCAGAGAAAATCCCAATTGAATTGAAAAAGACAGTAAAAGAAGAAGTGTGGGACTTGACAGGAGAAGATGTGGGATTAATGAAAGGAGTAGATCCCGTAAAAATTTCAGTAAAAGAAGGAACGAGTTACCCAAATATGCCCCAGTGTAAATTGACTCCAGAAATAATTGAAGGAATAACGCCAGTAATAAATAAAATGATTGAACAAGGGATTCTAAAAGAAATCATGAGCAGTCCATGTAATTCGCCAATAATGGGACTGAAAAAGCCAAATGGAACATATAGAATCGTACAGGATTTAAGAAAGGTAAACAAAATTGTTGTGCCTTGTTGCCCAATAGTACCGAACCCTGCCGTGATTCTATACCAGATTCCACGCGAAGCAGAGTGGTACACTGTAATTGATTTATGTCATGCATTTTTCTCTATTCTATTGCATCCAGATAGCCAGCCAAAATTTGCGTTTAGGTTTGGAGAGCGTATTTTGGCATGGTGCCGAATTCCTCAAGGGTATACAGAAAGTCCCTCAATCTTTAATCAGATCCTAAAGAAATCATTGGAAGACTTAAGAATGCCAGAAAAGTCAGTAATGGTTCAGTATATTGATGACCTACTGGTGGCATCAAAAACGAAGGAAGCATGTGTCAATGACACGATTGCTTTGCTGAATCATTTAGCAAAAAGAGGACATAAAGTGTCCCCTTCAAAATTGCAGTTTTGTAAACAAGAAGTCCAGAATTTAGGGCATAAAATTGAGAAAGGAGTACGAAAGGTAACGACAGAGAGAATAAAAATGATTCAAGGAATGAGAGCTCCAATGACACAAAGAGAGGTAAGAATGTTTTTGGGAATGGTTGGATATTGTCGACAATGGATAAGCGGTTTTTCACTAATTGCTAAACCATTGCAGAAACTGACAAAAAAGGATGTTAAAGATCCTTTTGAAATGAATGATGAAGAAATGAAAGCATTCAGAGAGCTGAAAAAGAAATTGTGTGAGGCTCCAGCATTGGGAATGCCTGACTATGAGAAAGATTTTGAGCTGTTTTGCAGTGAAAGAGATGGATGTGCATTTTCAGTTTTGGTGCAGAGACATGGAACTATGAAAAGACCAATTGCATATTTTTCAGCTGTTTTAGACCCTGTAGCAAAAGCGTTGCCTGGATGTTTGAAAACAGTTGCTGCTACTTGTGTGAGTCTGGAACAGAGTGAAGGCATAGTGATGGGGTATCCATTGAGAGTGTATGTTCCCCATTCTGTGGAAATTCTTTTGACAAGAACGAAAACACAATACATGACACATAGTCGGCTGACTAGGTATGAAAAGGTAATTTTGAGTGCAGATAATGTGACCATTGACAGATGTATGAATGTGAATCCTTCAACATCATTGCCAGATGAAGAGAATGTGATTGAAATGGATGAAGTAGATCACGATTGTCTGAATGTGCTCGAATACTGTACAAAACCAAGAGCTGATATACGAGATGAGCCTTTGAAAGAATCAGATTATATTCTGTTTGTGGATGGCTCATGTTTAAGAACAAGTGATGGAGTTCTAAGCGCAGCATATGCAGTTTGCACAGTAGCAACTGTATTGGAAGCATCTTGTCTGAAAGGTGTACGGTCTGCCCAAGTTGCAGAATTAGTAGCTCTGATTCAAGCATGTAAGTTGGGAAGAAATGTACGGGTTACGATTATGACTGACAGCCAGTACGGCTTTGGAGTCGTGCATGATTTTGGTCAGATTTGGTCACAAAGGGGTTTCTTGACGTCTGCAGGGACACCCATAAGAAATGGAGATTTTGTGAAAAAGTTGCTTGAGGCGATACAGCTGCCTAAAGAGATCGCTGTAGTGAAGTGCAATGCACATAAAAATGGGGAAGACTACATTACTGTTGGCAACAAATATGCTGACGAAATGGCACAGTACTGTGCAAAGAATGTGGTTTCTTTGAATAAATGCCGCGAGAGAGAGCATATTTCTTGTCCATTGCTTTTTACTAACTCAATTGAAACATGGGATGAGGTGAGACAGTTACAAGAAGCTGCAGTAGATGAAGAGAAAGATACTTGGCTAAAAGCAGGATGTAGGAAACATGAAGAAACTGATGTATGGGTTTACAGGGATGAGAGACCAGTTATGCCTGATAGCATGATTTCTGACATGGCACGGATGTACCATGGGCAAGCCCATATTGGGAGAGATTCAATGATCAGACTTTTTAGACAAACATGGTACAATCCAAAATTCAGAGCCATAGCTGAGAGTCTTTGTCAAAGATGTCTTACTTGTCAACAGTTAAATCCAGGAAGGAAGACAGTAGTGAGTCTAGGAAGAATAGGACGAGAAGGGGTCCTTTCACCAGAATGCAGATGGATTTCATAGAAATGCCACCTTGCAGCAGATTGAGGTATGTTTTAGTGGTCGTCTGTTTGTTTTCCCGTTGGGTGGAGGCATATCCAACAAGAAGGAATGACAGTATCACAGTAGCAAAACTTTTGCTGCGAGAATTCATTCTGAGGTATGGTTTCCCAGTCACGATTGAAACAGATAGAGGAACACATTTCCAAAACGAATTAGTTAAACTGATTTGTGAAGCCCTTAGTATTAAACAGAAACTGCATTGTGCATACAGACCAGAGGCTTCTGGAATAGTAGAGCAAGTGAATGGAACAATCAAAAACAGGTTAGGAAAAATGTGTCAAGCTACAGGACTGAAATGGCCAGATGCTTTGCCATTGGTTCTGATGACAATCAGAAGTATTCCGGAAAGGAAGACTGGACTCAGTCCACATGAGGTAATCATGGGACGAGCAATGAGACAAGCACAAGTACCTGTCAACAAGCTACTGACTATAACTGATGATCTAGTACTGGATTATTGCAAAGGATTGGCTGATGTGGTGCGTTCTGTGTTTCATCAGGTTGTACCGGATGCGACCACTCTTGAAAGAAAACCAGCACACGACTTGAATCCAGGAGATTGGGTTCGAATAAAAGTCCACCGGAGAAGAAACTGTTTGGTTCCTCGCTGGGACGAACCACGACAAGTGATCCTAGTGACGACCACCGCAGTTAAGTGTGCAGGAGTGAAACACTGGGTACATGCCAGTCACACCATCAGAGTTCCAGAACCTAAAGATCGACCTGTGAGTCGGCATCTGGAAATATCAGACAACAGTTCAGCATCAGAAAGAGAAGAGGAGACAAACAGGGTGCCAGAACTTGAAGATCGACCTGTAAGTCGACATCTGGAAGACCCAACTACAAGTGAAACGATAGAAGAAGAAGAAGAAATAGAAGAAATAGCTGAAGTTCCAGAATTTGAAGATCGACCTGTAAGTCGACATCTGGAAATATCTGATAATAGTTCAGAATCTGATACAGAACATTCAGAAGGAGAAGAAATTTCAAAAAGAAAGTGGAATTTTGAAAGCATAAGAGAAGAAACTGAGTCAGAAAACAGTGACAGTGAACAACCAAGTACAAGTAGTGGTAAAATTCCTTCGAAGATAATATTAATAGATGAAGAAGAAAGAGTTTCAGACCAAAAGTTAGAAAAATCGGAAAAACCCCGAGGAGCAGTAGGGACAGATAGTCAAACACAAGAACAGGGAAATTTAGAAGCAGCACAAGAACAGGGAAATTTAGAAGCAGATAGAGAAATTGACACAAAATCGGAAGAACCTCGAGGAGGGACAGAAATAGGAGAACGAAGGAAGATAAGAAAAGAACCACAAGTTGCTGAAAGCGAAATAATTAGTTTCAAAATAAGAGGAAATAACGAAAAGATTGAAACAGAATCAGAAGAAAGTGGAGAAGAAAGAAATGAAAAACTAGAGACAAGAAAAAGAAATTGGAAAACAGAAAGAGAGGAAAAAGGAAGTGAAGCAAAAGGCCAAGAAAAGGAGACAATTGGCCCGACGAAATAAGAAAATTAAGATACAGAATCGTAAAATTGGATGGAAAAAGTGCTGAACAAGTGAATGAAATAACAAGTCAAAAGGAGCAAGGAAAACAAGGTGGTAAACACTTGCAGAAAACAAAAAGAATAAAGAAAGTGAATCAGAAGTACAGATCGCCTGAATGGTTGTATCGTGCTCTGACTAGTTACAAAGAAGAATTGAACACTCACGAAAACCCAGAACAAAGAAACCTGATGGGAGAAAGTGAAGTGCCACAAACCTGAAGCAACAAACCTGAAGAGGTTTCTGTAGATAGTTTACCGGAGTTGACAAAACACTGAACTGACAAAATTACCGGATGTGACAAAGAAAAAATTCTGAGAAAGAATTAAAAGAAAGAACCAAGCAAAGATAAAATATTGAAAGTACAGAGTGGCAAGCAAGTCATTTCTGAGGTGTAGTAACACAATTTTCTAGAAAACAAGTACAAAATGGAGAATATTAGAGATAGAAAATGTAGATGTGAGTTTTTAAGTAGATGGTGCAAAATGTGTTGTTTTTGTACAGGTTTATTAATAACAGTATGGGTAGTTTTAGCAATAACTATTCCAATTAGTTTAGCGGTAGTGGAAAAATCTAATAATACTGAGAAAGAAAATGGAGCTAACACTCAAGAGCCAGTTATTTTAAGGAGTAGTGCAGAATTACATAAGGACAAATCAATAACAGATTTTTCAAAGAATGTGTTTACTAAATTACTGTATGAGTACGTAGAAACAATGGATGTAAGGGATTGCTATGTTTGTATGCAGTTGCCTGCATCTGTAGCAGAGGGTGTGACTTATCATCACCTCCCTTTGACGTATGGAATAACATGTAGTGTATTAGCAAGTTTATTTTATAAAACAGGAAGATTAGAATATTATTATACTGATGTAGATAGGATTTTTGCAAAGGTTTCTGTAGTTCCCGAGCTTAACAAAATAAAAGAGGGAAAGACGTTTGGTGAATATTTCTTAGAAGATAAGATTTTAACATTAGATAATATATTTAGGTACAACCTTACCTGTGAGTTAAAGAAGGAAGAAAAGTTATTTCTAGAAATGGTTGAGGAGAGAAGAGTGAAATTTGAAAGAAAAGTAATAGAAGAGACAAAAACACCTCTTTGGGCGTTTGAGGAAGACCATCATGACAAGAAAAAGACAAATGCAGCTATGACTCTGGATTGGCCCCAACAGGGAAGGTTGTGCATTAGAAGAAATAAGACAAGATATGACAATTATTTTGTGGGTTCCAGTAATTGCCATGACAATTACCAAATTATAGGTGGATGGGGATTCAAAGGGGGAAAAGATCCAATATTTCCAGGGATTTATTACGTTTGTGGGAATAGGGCTTATTATAGGTTGCCGGACCATTGGTATGGATCATGTTATTTAGGCCTGGTCTTTCCAAAGATTTTTCATGTGGATAGAAAAGAAAAAGGAACACACAAAATGATAAATACCTTTACACGTAGAAAAAAGGGAACGTTTTTCAGAAATAGTAGGTGATATTTTTGGTGCATTGATACCAGCAGTGGGAATATCTTTGAATGCATTTAGAATTCGGAAATTATCCACAGTAGTAGATCGGTTATCTACAAATACTGCTGGAGGGTTCTTAATGGTAAATACCGAGATGGTTGCCATGAGAGCTATGGTGATGCAAAATCGTCTTGCCCTTGACATTCTTTTGGCAAAAGAGGGCGGAGTCTGTGGAATGCTGAAAGTCCAACATTGTTGCACTTACATTCCTGATAAAAGCAAAAATATACAGAAGTATATAACAAATATTACAAATTTGCACAAAGAACTAGTTCCACTGGAGGTTGAAAGTGTTTGGGGAAAACTTGGTAAAGGGTTTTCTTCTGTAACGAATTGGTTAACAAGAATGAGTGGATTAATAATAGGGAAATTTATAATAATAGCAACCATGATAATAATAATAATATTAGTATTGAAGCTTGCAGTAACATGTATAAAGAGAAGAAGAAAGCAGAATAAGATAGAAAAAGAAAACATGATAAACAAAGAGAGAGAGAGAGAAGTAGGTGAAATAGAGTTAGAAGAAATAAAAGAGAATATGTACAAGAAAACAAGTTGAAAGCGATACAGAAGTATAAAACTAACAAAAGCAAATGGATAAAAGATATATGCTGTCTGAGAAAATTGTATAACTTGGATTTTTGTGGTGATGTTAAAAATCACCAAAGGGGGAGTTGATGGAGCAGGGTAAATATAAAAATTTTAACCTCCTAATATTTTCGTATAATATTAATAAACATGTTCGTTTAAGTAAATAACCAACAATGTATGTAAAGGGTTAAGGATAACACGCAGTTTAATGTGCAAAATAATGAACTAATAATTGTTTACATTTCTAACATAACATAATATTTTGCGTACTAAAATAATAATAAAATGCATGATTTGTGCTTTGAATAAAACGTGTGGTTGCAAAATAAAGCGATGGTAAGTAAGGGACAGCTTTATATGTTGCTTCTGCTAGGTAATACCTAATTGGGGTACGTAGAAAGACGGGAGGGAAACGAAAGGGTTTATATTTCATTGTTTTAATAACATTTTGTTTTCTTTAGAAATAGTGCGCTTAGGCCTGCCGAGCAGCAATATAAAATGGCCGCGAGTTACTAGAATGCGCATGAGCGGATGCGACCATGTGATAGAGGAGAGAGGCTGTTGCAAAGGGATGATCACGTGCTGATGCCGAGAGGCTAAGATGAAAGTATGGTCAAGGCTGCTGTGACCCTTCTGAGCAGATGTGTGCCAAGATGGTCAGCAAGAAGCGTGAGAAGCCTGGTTGAATCAATAGAAAGAACTCTATTATATAAATTGTTGCGGAAAAAGAAACAATTTGGACTGATCGAAACGGATGAGCAAGTGCATGAACTGTGGGAAACGATGCTTGCATGGACATTCCTCACGGAACTGGTTAAGACCAGGAAGTTTGATTAAAATGTATAGGGACCTAAGTTTTCGACCAATGAGAATGAATCGCGCCATGTAAGAAGAAACATTTTATGCTGTAAGCTAGAATTAGGGTATAAGAAGACCTACTCTTGGTGGGAGGGGTAGAGAAAGCTGCGGGATGCTGCGGGAGATGCTGAAGAAGTTAGATGCTGTAGATGGGAGAGTTTGCGGTTGCTGATGCTGACGAGCTGATGCTGCTGCTGTGATTTTCCTTTTCCAGTTGAGTATAAGATGCTGCTTTAGGAGAACTAGCATTTAATAAGATTTATATTAGAATTATTAGGATTTTCCCGAGAGATAGATAGGTTGATCTATAGAATTCTTAGTATGATAACCTCATTTTTCCATCTAATAAAAGTGTCATGAAATTACAACTATTCTTATTTTGATGATAAACTCAATGATCTGAATAATAAATTAATCTCGAATTTCCTGCATTCAAAACTTTATATAAACTTTATTATTCTTTAAACAAATGACTCCGTGATTTTCTTTAGCATAATGATTAATAATGAATTGGTAAAAGAGTTCATTGTGATTGAGCTGGTCTTAATCACCATCAACTGATTCCTACTAGTTGGTCCATCGACCAATGAGCAGAATACCTTAAAAGCAAATGAGAATTGTTGTGTCATTAAAAGAGGTATCCCGTCTCCTTCCAGCGAATCGTTTTTCTCCTAGGTTTCATGTCGGAGGAAAATCCAGGGAAATAAATGAGTAAGTGAATGTATATGCGGTGTTATGGGCCCCACCGTCATATGGATATAGTGTGTGTGTTTTGGAGAAATAATTGTACCTGGATGACCAAAAGCATATTAGGAGAAATTATTTTTATTGTAAGCGCTGGATCACCACTGCGTAAAAAACATACGACTGCCTCGTGGCTGGCATAAGGGTGATTCAGTGCCATAGGCACAGGCCTAGCCCATGCACTGCTGGAGTTGCATCATACTTGCGACACAACTCCAGCAGTGCAAGACTTTTGCGCCAACAGATACGTCAGGATTCCTGACATATCTGTCATTCCTTGCAACATGGAGAGCCGTACATTAAATACGGCGCATCTATCGTGCCACACGAAGGGCGCAGTAAAAACTGTTGCATCCCTGTTTTCATAAATGAGGCCCATAGAACCTAAAAGGTCCAAACCAAGTTAGTTAACTAGATGCAAGTAAAAGTCCCCACAAATTAAGAGAACCTGGTGTTGGGATGTCGATGAGGAATATTTATAAAGTGAACTGTTCTCATGCTGTGGTGTTCTGGAGCTTAGCTAAGATTTGGAGAGGAATAGGCTGTACACAGGAATCTATTTACAAAATGAGAGAAGATAGGATTGGGGCCAGAGTGGCAACCGAAGCTGATTTCAAGCATGTGATCTCTTTAGATGCAAGCGGAGAAATACCTTCTTCAGTCTTGCACCCCACATCTGAAATGTGCACAGCGGTGTAAATCGTTCACTCGGGTTACAGCTCACTTATCAAAGTGGGAAATGTGACAAGTTAAACAGAAAAGCATATTTCATTTTCAGGGCCGAGCTCATGCAGCTGTTGGCTGACTAGCAGGCCCCTGCTGTCCTAGAGGTCTAATAACAGATGTTCAGATGCCAAAAATAACATTACTACAACTAAGGAGAATATAGCAAAATAAAGATTTCCTATACACTACGTAAGAGAATACCTTGTTGATATGCTAAGAGTTCAGAAGAAGGCTTCATCCAGGAATACCTGAAGCTAATCGTAGCAGAGAGCAAGAAAACAGGAAGAAGAAAGAAAACTGCTAAAAGTACAAGCAGAGCAGAAGACAGGGGAAGAGAGAGTGAGAGCAAAGAATAACAACCGAAGGCACTTGCAGCAGAGTGGAGGAGAGAGAACAGAATAACATCAAAAAGTTCTGGCAGAGCAGAGGAGACAGAAAGAATGAAAGCAAAAGGCACTATCAGGGCACAAGTGCATATGTTTCCATGGCTGAAAGCTGTCTTTCCATTGATTAGAAATCCCACCTCATTCGTATTATTAAGGTGAAGGCCTATGCCACAGTGCAGAAAGCGACAAATTTGGGTATTTTTTTTAATTTCCTTAAAAGATATTGGGGTATATTCACAAGAACGTGTGCTAAACATCTCCGAAAAATTTTAACGCAACTTTACACATCGCAGTCTATTGCGGGAAAATAACCCTGTGTTAACGTGGAATTCACAACACGGCGGTACCATGCGATAGCCTCCCGAAACCGCGGCCAATGTCCGCGATACAACTACCGCGACGGCGATAAAAACACAAACCCCAACGCGTAAAAAGACGCGATGGGCCCAAACGCGATAAGAAAACAGTGATAACCAGCGAGAGGCCAGCAATACCCACGCGTAATGCGGGAAAAAGCACAAGAACAACATACGGAAAATGCCACTAAAAAGGAAATGAACTGCGGAGTACCACGGATGCACCCTGACCGACTGCAGAGGACAACATGAACCCCACAATCCCCACGGAGGAACACCCAGGAATCAAGGGGTCGTGGAAGGGCAATGAGAAGAGGAAGAGGAAGACGGGGTACAGTCTGCAGTAAAACACGATTATCGTCACGGATGAGATAGAACACCACCACCAACTGTACGTCACCTCCAACGTGTCATTGGCAACAAAGAGGAAAAGATGGCACACCATCTCGGACCATGTGAATGCCGTTGCAGCGCCGAGGAGGACAATGGAAGAGGACAAGAGGCGCTGGATTGATGTGAATGGCAAAACCAAGCAGAAACTCGCTGCCAACATGAAAGCAGCAACGCACTTCGGAGGAGGGGGGCCAGCAGAACACCAGGAGCTGAATGACATGGAGAAGATGGTGGTCACAGTCATCAGTCGGGAGACGGTGACAGGAGTTGGGGATCCGAACACTGCCCAACATGACCCGACACTACATCAACAGGGTGCGTACCGACCAGGGAGTGGGGTGACGGGGGGAGATGGGCACAATGGCACACATGCACAATTAAGCAGAGCACACTGCACACCCACAATGACTCAGGATCATGTCCCTGATCCCACGGGAACACTTCAACACACACACAAACACCAAGTAGTCCCACGTACACCATGTGCCCAAAGGGGCACCTACCCAACACATCAACAATCACACAACCAACACATGAACACGTGCGAAACACAGCAAACATGCATATACGTCAGCCACACTGACAATGCAAGAGACACCACATGACGAGTAGCATGGCTGCAGTCCAATCATCATGACAATGTTCACGGCACGACACTGAGGTGGCTGAGTGCGGACCACAACCGGAAAGGAGCAGGTCACACTCGGACACAACCACCTGCACAAACAACCCCTGACGTCAACGACACATCTGCGGACAAACCATGCTCAAGAGTCACAACTCGACAAAGAGCACAAGTTACCCAAGTCTGCAACATCTCAGCACTGTGGAAGCACAGAACTGAAAGGCACACCGCATGAAAGGGATAAGTGGCAGCCAAATCAGAGCCGCAGGAGCGACTCTCCCACCGTGCAGCATACGCACATAAGAATAAGTGCACCTCGACATTGACAACATCGTGGTACAAACAGCAACACCTCCACAACAGAACACAGGACACAACTGGTGCCGCATATGTGCACAACATGGCCAATCACATCTGGCACATCAGGAAACTGTGACATGACAATGTACAAGTACAACCTGTAACCTGCAAATATTTTTTATTCACACACGCTGTGCTTGTGGACATCTTGTACTGTCCCATGATTGCGAGGGACGGCCACAATGTGACGTGCTCATGTGAATAAATTTGCAATGAGGGTGTTCCTACGGGCTATTCCTGCCGCAGCTGCAGTGGGATGTGGGCCACCTGCCCCATCATCCTCATCATCGTCCGGTACTTCTGGAACTTGGATCCATGGGTGTTGGAACCGGAGTTACCGAGTCCGTTACGGTAGCATGGCGCAAAGCGGGGAAGGCACGCGAAGGCAATGTGTAAGGCAGTTGTGCAGCACACTCTTACTTTGACTCAGAAATGCGGAGCAATAACAGGACACCACACCAGGCTTGCGTAATTAAAATCAAGTTCCTTTATGTCAATCAAGGTTGCATCAGATTAGGCAGATTATTTCAACTTTACATTGCATTTTGTTAACTGGTGCACATTCTTCTTAAAAAGACCCTCAACAGTGTAGGCCACTAAAAGGCCGCAGGAATCAGCTCCTAAAAACACAGCACCAATAATGATTACCGGGTGCACTAAGAAATCAGGGCCTAGAACATGCAAAACACTTCAGGCATATTAAAATCCCTCGCAAATAGGCACATACATCAGGCCTAGATAATCATTACAGCATGCGGGACAATATGCGGGAGGAAATCCTAGAGGGAACCCCTCAACATGTCCAGCAACTGGGGCTTCCCTATGATGGAGGATCCCTATGTCTCTCAGGGGAGGTGAGGGTTAAATTAGGCTTGGCCCCCTTCTCACCGGGGCCTCGCCTGGTACAAAATGTTAGTGAGGGCTCTTCCCTCGTTAATCCCCTGGGAATGCTGGCCCCCGGCCCCCAGGGGCTTGATCTAGAGCCCTAGGGGCCTCCCGGGCTCACCTGCGGTGATGTGGCTGGTCGCTCTGCTGCTCGACTGACTCCCTCCCGGGCCAGCCCTCTGATGGGCGGGGCGGGGCCCGGAGCGAGTTCCACGGCCCTCCGGCCGGCGTTGCAGAGCTTCGCCGAGGCTGTGGAGCCTCTTTCTTCTGTCGCGGGTCGTTGGGGGCCGGTATCGCACTCCTCCGGCCCCCGTGGAGTCAGCGGTGCGTGAAGGGAAAGGGAGCGGGAGCCGGCAGTCCTTCGCAGACGGCTCCCCGCTTCCCTCTGCTGCACACGGAGTTCTCCTTCCTCCGTACGCGCTGGGGGGCGGGCCTTGTACGCCGCCCAATCCCTGCGCGGCTTGAGATGTCTTCCAGGGGCTCCCGCTGGCAGTGGAGCCCCTCCGGCGTCACTCTTCTGCTGGCTCCGGCGGGGCCAATCACGTCGCTCTTCTGCTGGCTCCGGCGGGGCCAATCACGTCGTGGCCTTTTCGGGGGCGCGACCTATGATGCGGTCGGCGTCCCTGGTCCCACGGCGACGGCGCTAGCGGGCCTCGAGGCCTACGAAGGCAGCAGTCCTCTTCACGCGGCCCTCCTGGGCTGCGACGGCGTCTTTCTTGGCTGCGACTTCGGCGGTAGGGCTCTCGGGCCCGGCGGTGACCTTTGGGGGATTCGGTGAGGGCGCGGTCGGCGCACCTCACCACACGCACTCAAGGGGGGGAGGTCTCCCTCACCTCAGCACCTCTTCTTCTCACGGCGGCGGCGGCGATTCAGTCACAAGGTCAGTGACTGGGGTGACAATTTCTCCCACGTGGAGTTGAAGCGCGGGGCGCGCTGACAGCCTATACACAGGGCTGTGTGGGAAGGGTTCGTGGGGACAGTCCAGCTGCCGGTCTGGGTAGATAGGGGGGGGAAGGTCTAGCGCTTAGGACACAGCGCTTCGCCTCGTGATCCCCATTCGAAGATTCAGCTTGAGTTCCTGTTACTCTTGGTTTCAGGCTCCTGCGAGGAGCTTCTTGTCAGAAGTGGCTTAGGGTAATGTCCGTGACAAGCGTTTCTTGTCAGAGAGTTCTTCTTCTTATGAGGGGGGGGTTGTGAGTTGGTGGTTCTGGGGTTGCTTGATGTTCCTCCCAGCACGCTGAAGGTGGTTCCCTGGGTCCCCTCACACTGGGCAAGGTCAGTGGGTGGTGGGCGTTCCTCAGCTATCTTACTTCAGCAGGGCCTCAGCCCTGTCAGCAGCAGTAGTGTAGGTCTCCCCCTAGGCCCTACAGCCTATACTCCGGCGCAGGTTCTCCCAGGTTCAGCGGTGCCTCAACCTAACTGACTAAAAGGTTTTCCCTCCAAGCCTCTTATACCCCTAGGTCAGGTGACCCTCCTAAAGGCGGCAAAACTTAACTCCTCCCACAGCCCGGAAGGTTCTGGAACCTTCCACCTACCTAGCTATGTGGCCCAGAGGCGGGGACGGGATGGATACTGTATCCCTATGTCCCAGCCTGACTCTGGCTACTAGCGTGTATGTGTGTAAGGCCCTTCTGCAGTAGCAGGGGCCTGTGGCAGCCATCTTTAGTGAGAGAGCACCTGCACCTCAGCACTGACCGGCAGTGGCAAGGCGCCCGGAGACCTAGGTCCAGTAAAAATATGGTGGCAAAAATGAGGCGCAAAAGGGAAAAAAACAGGGCAAGACCACCCTAGGGCTGACAGGTCTAACACGCGTCCCCCCAGCCGAAAGAGGGGAGAGCTTCCCAACCTCTAAGGAGTTCTCTTCGCTAAGGCGGAAAAACCGGGAGAGACCGTCAGCGTTGGCGTGGTCTACACCGGGTCGATGTTCCACCCGAAAGTCCATCCCCTGGAGGGAAATGGACCACCTCAACAATTTGGGGTTTTCGCCTCTCATCTGCATGAGCCAGCGAAGGGGTCTGTGGTCGGTCTGGATCAAGAAGTGACAACCAAAAAGGTATGGCCTCAACTTCTTCACAGCCCAAACCACAGCAAAGGCTTCCCGCTCGATGGTACTCCACCGCTGTTCCCGGGGAGTAGTCTTCGGGAGATGAAGGCCACTGGCTGGTCTTGGCCATCGTCATTCAGCTGCGAGAGCACAGCTCCTATGCCATGCTCAGAAGCGTCTGTCTGCACGATAAACTCCCGTCCAAAATCTGGAGTCCTGAGCACCGGCGCGGTGCACATGGCACGTTTAAGGGTCTCAAAGGCATCCTGGCAGGCAGCCGTCCAGATGACTCTGCGTGGCTGCTTCTTCGAAGTCAATTCCGTCAATGGGCCCACGATGGTTCCATATCCCTTGACGAACCGGCGGTAGTATCCCGTGAGGCCGAGAAAAGCTCGGACCTCTGTTTGGGTCTTGGGGGCTCCCAGGCCATGATGGTCTCAATCTTGGCTTGGAGGGGTTGCACCTTACCTCCGCCCACCAGATGTCCCAGGTACACGACAGATCCCTGTCCAATCTGGCACTTGCTGGCCTTGATGGTTAGACCAGCCCGTTGCAAAGCCTGCAGCACCTCCTGGAGATGCTGCAGATGGTCCTCCCAGCTGCTACTGAAGACAGCTATGTCATCCAGGTAGGCAGCAGAGAAGGCCTCTAGGCCAGACAGCACCTGGTTCACCAACCGCTGGAAAGTGGCTGGAGCATTTTTCAACCCGAAGGGCATCACCTGGAATTGAAAGTGGCCCTCGGGGGTGGAGAACGCAGTCTTCTCCCTTGCTCCTTCCGCCATGGCGATCTGCCAATAGCCTGATGTTAAATCAATGGTACTCAGATACCGGGCTGCTCCCAGCCGGTCAATGAGCTCATCCGCCCGAGGGATCGGGTGAGCGTCGGTCTTGGTGACTGAGTTGAGTCCACGGTAATCCACACAGAACCGAAGTTCTGGTGTGGTGCCCGGGGGGCCGCTTTCGGCACCAACACTACCGGACTAGCCCAAGGGCTACTGGAAGGCTCAATCACCCCCAGTTCTAGCATCTTGACAACCTCACCCTGGATACTAGCCTTGACCTTATCGGACAGCCGGTAAGACTTGTTCTTTACTGGCGGACTGTCCCCTGTGTCCACATCATGGGTACACAGGTGCGTGATTCCAGGCGTGAGGGAAAACAACGAGGCGTACTGCCCCAAGACCTGGCGGCAGTCCCTCTGTTGCTCTGGGGTCAAGGATGGGGCGAGGACTACTCCCTCTACCGAACCATCCTTCTCATGGGCCGCCAGAAGGTCTGGCAGAGGCTCACTCTCCTCCTCCTCACTTCCATCCGTTATCATCAAGAGAGTGAGCTCGGAACGCTCCTGGTGTGGCTTCAGGCGGTTGACGTGGAGCACCCTGTGGGGTTGACGGGGGTCTTCATGTCGACGACATACGTGGTCTGGCCTTTCCTTTCCAAGATCTCAAACGGCCCAGTCCACCGGTCCTGGAGGGCGCTAAGCTCTCCTGGCTCCATGACCCACACCTTCTGTCCAGCGTCTAACTCTACCGTCCGCGCGTTCCGGTCATACCATTGCTTCATGACGGCCTGACTCGCCTCTAAGTTGTCCGAGGCCTCCTTCCACAGCTTGGCCACTTGGCTGCGGAACGCCAGCATATAGCTGACCACATCACGGGGAAGCTTTGAGGAAGACTTCTCCCACCCCTCTTTGACAAGACTGAGGGGCCCCCGAACGGGGTGGCCATAGAGCAGCTCAAAGGGGCTGAAACCGACCCCTTCTGCGGCACCTCTCGGTAGGAGAAGAGCAGACAGGGTAAGAGGACGTCCCACTTTCTTCTCAAGTCCTCGGGTAGGCTCCTGATCATCCCCTTCAAGGTTTTGTTGAAACGCTCCACGAGCCCGTTCGTCTGGGGGTGGTAAGGAGTGGAGAACCGGTAGGTCACTCCACACTCCTTCCACATGGCCTGCATGTAGGCCGACATGAAATTCGTGCCCCTATCTGACACCACGACCTTGGGGAATCCCACTCGGGTAAAAATCCCCATGAGGGCCCGCGCCACCACCGGTGCTGTGATGGTCCTCAGAGGGATTGCCTCTGGGTACCGGGTGGCGTGGTATACTAGCACCAAAATGAACCTATGCCCAGCAGAAGTCGGCGGATCCAACGGCCCGACAATGTCAATCCCCACTCGCTCAAAAGGGGTATCGACCACTGGGAGAGGTTCTAGAGGGACCTTTACCTTAGTCCCTGTCTTGCCACTCGCTTGGCAAGTGGTGCAGGTCTTGCAAAACGTGTCAGAAGTGACGCGCATCCTGGGCCAGTAAAAATGTGGGACCAAGCGTGCAAACGTCTTGTCCTGGCCCAGGTGTCCTGCTAGTGGTATCTCATGCGCCAACTCTAGCAGAAAGGCTCGGTAGCATTGGGGGACCACCACGGCCCTTGAGGACCCATGCACCGGAGCCTTAGGCTCACTGTAGAGGAGACCATCCTCCCAGTAGACATGGTAATTACCAGTCTCTGTTCCAGCTGCTTGGGCTTCGGCCTGTTGCCGTATGCCATCAAGCGTAGGGCACTCCCTCTGTGCCCGGCAAAATTCTTCCCGGGTAGGCTCTCCTTCCACCTGCCACTCTGCAGGGGTCGGCAGGTCCCCCACGGGAAAACCAACCACCTCAGCGGACTCCGGGGTCACCTCCCGGGCTCCCCATCCATCTCACCGGGTGTCTCCTCCCGGACATCTCCTCGTCCAGCAGTGGGCTGGGCCATTCTTTCAGGCTCCAACCCGGGCTGAGTTCCTTGTCGGGCAGCCATGGACCGCGTGATAACGCAAGTCCATCCTGGTAACCCCAACATCTCAGCATGGGCATTGAACTCTACCTCTCTCCAGGCAGTATGTTCCAAGTCGTTGCCCAGCAGACAGTCAACTGGCATGGCAGGGCTCACCGCAACCTTCATCAGACCTGACACTCCTCCCCACTCAAAGGGAACTTGGGCCACGGGGTAATGACCCAGGCTATTATCAGCCATCACAACCGGGTGGAACTCCTCAGGAATCACCTGCTCTGGGGACACCAGCTGACGTCTCACCATCGTCATGCTGGCACCTGTGTCCCTCAGAGCCTCCACCTCCTCCCCGTTCACCAGGACCCTCTGCCGATACTTGGCAGTGTTCTCGGGTACCTGAACCCTTGGGATGATCTCTCTATCCCCCAGGGAAACTAAGGTCAAGCCTGTCCACTCACCTCCCCTACCTAGGGACAACTCCTCCCCAAGCGCTACACTGGCCACCCCGGGGCTCTTACCTCCTGTGGGGGCTGGGGTTCTCTTGCGACACTGGGGATCCCCCTTGTAGTGTCCAACCTCCCCGCACTCGTAGCACCGGACAGTTCTGGGCTGCTGACTCCTGTCAGGGTAAGTGGGTTTCTGGTATCCAGATTGGGATGGGGAACCTACCCCTCTCCCAGGCGGTCTATTTTGGGGACCTTTAAAGAACTCCCTCTTTTTATCTCCCCCTCTTTCTTCTGGGGGAACCCCTGTCCACCTTTCGGGGATCCGCCCCGGCTCCCTTGTGGGACACCCGAGTGCTGACCCACGTGTCTGCCTCCTCTGCAAGCTCCCTAGGATTGGTCAGCTTGCGGTCCACCAAGTACTGGCGCAGCTCCGGAAAACATTTCTCGAGGAGGTGCTCTCTCAAAAACAGGTCGTACAGCCCAGTGTAATTGTCAATGTTGCTGCCACGTACCCACCCCTCCAATGCCTTCCGGGCATAATCATAAAAATCCACCCAGTTTTGTGTGGTGAGCTTGTGGCTGTTGCGGAACTTTTGGCGGTACTTCTCTGGGGTGAGGCCAAACTTCCTGAGCAGGGCCTCCTTCATGATAGGGTAGTTGGTCCGATCCCCCTTTTCTAAGGTTAAAAGTGTGTCCCTTACTAGTGGAGGCATGTACCTATAAATTCCTCCTCCCCAGTAGCTCTCAGGAACTCTATGGGCCACCAAAGCTACCTCGTACGCCGTCAACCACTTGTCGATGTCATCACCCACACTAAAGCTGGCTATCACCTCCCTGGGTAGATAAAATTTGGGCTCCTGTGGAACCCCAGCAGGTACGCTGCCACCATTTCCTTTGCCTTCCATCTCCATCTGCAAGGTTCGGAGCTCTAGTTCTTTCAGGCTAAGCTCATGTGCAAGCCTCCTTTCCTCCATGGCTAGCCTTGCCTGCTCTCCCTCCCTTTCCATCCTAGCCAACTCTAATGTCAATTGCCTCTGCTCCCTCCTGTCCTTGAATTCCTCTGCTGACAAACTCCCCCTGACGCACTACTGCCTGCCCTGGAACGTCTTCCTGGCAACACATTCTCGCTGACGTCAATGTTCAGTAGGCTCAGTTCTCCTGGGTCGTCTGCCTCCCTCTGCTCCTCATCCCCTCTTCCCCCCGGGTGGGCCATTACCCATGCCCTCAAAGCTTTCTGAAGCACCTCCTTCCTGGCACCTCGCTTGACGGCCACCCCCTCTCTAGGCAGAACTCCTTGAGCTGTGTCACCGTGTACCTCTCCAGGTCGGCTAACTCAAACTCCATCCTCCTAGGTGGGGTCCCAGACAATTTAAGGAAGGGGTTCTAAATGGTAGGTAGCAGGTCTAACGCAGGACTAATACAATCGGCAATCACAATAGAACTCCTGGTACTTACATTTCACTAGGTGTCTAATTGCGGCGCACACTGAGTCACTGTAGGGTGCTGCACAAACACCAGTCCTTATCCCACCGCTGAACACCAATGTTGGAACCGGAGTTACCGAGTCCGTTACGGTAGCATGGCGCAAAGCGGGGAAGGCACGCGAAGGCAATGTGTAAGGCAGTTGTGCAGCACACTCTTACTTTGACTCAGAAATGCGGAGCAATAACAGGACACCACACCAGGCTTGCGTAATTAAAATCAAGTTCCTTTATGTCAATCAAGGTTGCATCAGATTAGGCAGATTATTTCAACTTTACATTGCATTTTGTTAACTGGTGCACATTCTTCTTAAAAAGACCCTCAACAGTGTAGGCCACTAAAAGGCCGCAGGAATCAGCTCCTAAAAACACAGCACCAATAATGATTACCGGGTGCACTAAGAAATCAGGGCCTAGAACATGCAAAACACTTCAGGCATATTAAAATCCCTCGCAAATAGGCACATACATCAGGCCTAGATAATCATTACAGCATGCGGGACAATATGCGGGAGGAAATCCTAGAGGGAACCCCTCAACATGTCCAGCAACTGGGGCTTCCCTATGATGGAGGATCCCTATGTCTCTCAGGGGAGGTGAGGGTTAAATTAGGCTTGGCCCCCTTCTCACCGGGGCCTCGCCTGGTACAAAATGTTAGTGAGGGCTCTTCCCTCGTTAATCCCCTGGGAATGCTGGCCCCCGGCCCCCAGGGGCTTGATCTAGAGCCCTAGGGGCCTCCCGGGCTCACCTGCGGTGATGTGGCTGGTCGCTCTGCTGCTCGACTGACTCCCTCCCGGGCCAGCCCTCTGATGGGCGGGGCGGGGCCCGGAGCGAGTTCCACGGCCCTCCGGCCGGCGTTGCAGAGCTTCGCCGAGGCTGTGGAGCCTCTTTCTTCTGTCGCGGGTCGTTGGGGGCCGGTATCGCACTCCTCCGGCCCCCGTGGAGTCAGCGGTGCGTGAAGGGAAAGGGAGCGGGAGCCGGCAGTCCTTCGCAGACGGCTCCCCGCTTCCCTCTGCTGCACACGGAGTTCTCCTTCCTCCGTACGCGCTGGGGGGGGGCGGGCCTTGTACGCCGCCCAATCCCTGCGCGGCTTGAGATGTCTTCCAGGGGCTCCCGCTGGCAGTGGAGCCCCTCCGGCGTCACTCTTCTGCTGGCTCCGGCGGGGCCAATCACGTCGCTCTTCTGCTGGCTCTGGCGGGGCCAATCACGTCGCGGCCTTTTCGGGGCGCGACCTATGACGCGGTCGGCGTCCCTGGTCCCACGGCGACGGCGCTAGCGGGCCTCGAGGCCTACGAAGGCAGCAGTCCTCTTCACGCGGCCCTCCTGGGCTGCGACGGCGTCTTTCTTGGCCGCGACTCGGCGGTAGAGCTCTCGGGCCCGGCGGTGACCTTTGGGGGATTCGGTGAGGGCGCGGTCGGCGCACCTCACCACACGCACTCAAGGGGGGGAGGTCTCCCTCACCTCAGCACCTCTTCTTCTCACGGCGGCGGCGGCGATTCAGTCACAAGGTCAGTGACTGGGGTGACAATTTCTCCCACGTGGAGTTGAAGCGCGGGCGCGCTGACAGCCTATACACAGGGCTGTGTGGGAAGGGTTCGTGGGGACAGTCCAGCTGCCGGTCTGGGTAGATAGGGGGGAAGGTCTAGCGCTTAGGACACAGCGCTTCGCCTCGTGATCCCCATTCGAAGATTCAGCTTGAGTTCCTGTTACTCTTGGTTTCAGGCTCCTGCGAGGAGCTTCTTGTCAGAAGTGGCTTAGGGTAATGTCCGTGACAAGCGTTTCTTGTCAGAGAGTTCTTCTTCTTATGAGGGGGGTTGTGAGTTGGTGGTTCTGGGGTTGCTTGATGTTCCTCCCAGCACGCTGAAGGTGGTTCCCTGGGTCCCCTCACACTGGGCAAGGTCAGTGGGTGGTGGGCGTTCCTCAGCTATCTTACTTCAGCAGGGCCTCAGCCCTGTCAGCAGCAGTAGTGTAGGTCTCCCCCTAGGCCCTACAGCCTATACTCCGGCGCAGGTTCTCCCAGGTTCAGCGGTGCCTCAACCTAACTGACTAAAAGGTTTTCCCTCCAAGCCTCTTATACCCCTAGGTCAGGTGACCCTCCTAAAGGCGGCAAAACTTAACTCCTCCCACAGCCCGGAAGGTTCTGGAACCTTCCACCTACCTAGCTATGTGGCCCAGAGGCGGGGACGGGATGGATACTGTATCCCTATGTCCCAGCCTGACTCTGGCTACTAGCGTGTATGTGTGTAAGGCCCTTCTGCAGTAGCAGGGGCCTGTGGCAGCCATCTTTAGTGAGAGAGCACCTGCACCTCAGCACTGACCGGCAGTGGCAAGGCGCCCGGAGACCTAGGTCCAGTAAAAATATGGTGGCAAAAATGAGGCGCAAAAGGGAAAAAAACAGGGCAAGACCACCCTAGGGCTGACAGGTCTAACAATGGGGCATTGGTTTGTACACAGATGTTGTGCAACACACAACATGCAACGAACATCTTGCACACGATGTCTGGCCTGTACAGGAGCCTTCCACCTGTGACGTCCAGGCACCTGAAACATGACTTCAACATGCCAAATGTGCGTTCCACAATGCCCCTGGTGCGTATGTGGGCCGCATTGTACTGCCTCTGGGCGGGTGTGTTCGGGTCTCGGAGGGGTGTCATCATCCAAGGGCAGAGTGCATATCCTTGATCACCTGTGACAGTGCAGAGAGAAAAGAGTCAATACTTGGTTCGGCATGATGTGTTGGCAGGCCCACTAGTCCAGTGACGCCTGTGCTGGCTGTGTGTGGGGTGAGTGTAAGCCAGCCCTCAGGGAGTAGCTGGTGCTGGCAACAACTTCAACAGTCATCAGGCACTCAGGAATGCAATGTTCGAACAGCAAGGGACCATGACTTGAGTTGCACAGAGTTAGTGGCCCCGGATGCACAACGGGCCTTCCGCCACGGGACGCTGACTTGCGGGACACTGGGGTAGGGTCATGAGGGCAGAGCAGGGTCTCGTATGTATCAAAGGTGGTTTTCGCGGAGTGTCTCGGGGGAGAGTGGGAGGTGTACCCCCAGGGCATGATGCAGAGGGCACATACCAGCTGTGTCCGGCAACATGGCGGATATGAATGCCACAGACTCATGCCAAACACCAAGTCCGTACCTGCCAGTTGCTGATGACAACCCCCAGGCCACAGGCTCAGACACCAACAATGTTCTGCCGGAGGCTGACGGTGACTCACGGCGCACAGGGTTGGTGGCACCAGGTCAGTCCTTGCTAGTGGTTGACCTCCTCCGTAACGGTGATCCGTGTTTCCACCGGACTGAAACGCATCTTTCTCTCACTCCTCTCCCTGCGTTCACTGGCATGAACTCTGCCATTGATTAATGAAGACTCAGTTCTAGATGTGGGACATACTGGACTGCAGTGTAGGCCGGCTGCAGCGGTGGAGTATGTCAACGAATGAGGACTCCTGGGGGCCTGTGTCACGGAGGACAGCGATGGTCTGAGGAGGCTGCCAAGGTCGCGGGCATGGGTCTTGGAGCTGGCACCGGCACGTGGTGGGCCCTCTTTGACACACGACGGTGTCTGCAGGTGAGCAGTGCTGCCTTGGAGCGCTGGGGCGGGCAAGCCGGGTCTGGGTATCAGCGGCCTGGGGTGCAGCAGGCGCACAGCCTCGCAGGCCCCGCTGCTCACGGCGTCGGCCTCGTGGCGGGCTGAGAGGTGCCGCCCTAGCAGTGACGTTGGCCATTCTGGGAGAGCACCACGCTCAGCGCCACGGTGTTTTTATCCACACCCCTGCGCAGGCCTGGCGTAAGCCGGGCCAACCCACTACGCTAACGCACACGGGGGATGCAGCGAGCGACATTTCCGCGATCTAACCCACAGCCTGGGGTTACCTGGTTGCGTCCACTGTTCACTACTCTCCAGACACCAGCAGTTAATGTCTGCATGGACATATCTGTGGTTTGCATACCCAGGTCTGTCCAGCACATTCACGCCACACTTGTCGTTGTGTACATTCCCCTTCATGGGTCACTTGCCTCCTTCGCACATGCCTGCTTTCCGCCTCTCCACACGTTCAGCTGTTGTGTGGCTGTGGTGCCATGATATAGCTGGCTTGTGTACATGGGAATAAGCCCAGGATCCCAATGGAGTTGTGTTGTCGTGTCTGGTAGGTGGGCATGTTGATTGACATGTTGTATGTGGTTTGGTCACGTGTGCATTCCCACAGTTGTGCGTTGTGTGATGGTGGCTTTGAGGTGTGTGGTGTGTTGATTTGGTACTTACCAACGAGCAGTGCATTTCCATAGGTGCCATCCTGGAAGCGCTGGTTGATGATGGACTGTCGGAAGATGTAGGAATCGTGCACACTGCCTGGGTAGTTTGCGACGACATTGGTGAACATTCCCCGGTGGTCCACTATTGCCTGCACATTGATGGAATGAGTGTGCTTTCTGTTGCGGTAGATGTGTGCAGTGTCCGCAGGGGGCACAAGTAGGACATGTGTGCAGTCAAATGGACCCCAACACGTGTGGGAATCTAGCAATGGCGTAGAAGCCTTGCTTGGTCTCCAGCTGTTCCTGCGCAGTGTGGGGGAAGTGAATGTACTGGGGTATGAAGCTGATGATGGCATCCAGGACAGGTGTGAGGAACTTTGATAGGGCTGGCTGTGAGACTCCTCCGACTCTGGCCGTTGTTGGTTGGAAGGTACCAGAGGCCAACATGTGCAGCACAGCCAGCAGCTTTGTCTGCGGAGGGATGTTGGTTGTCCGCTGTGTTGGGACCGTCAGCCTGTGGCCGATGCGGGTCATGATACGGTGGATGGTTGTCCTTTTGAGCCTGTAGTGGGCAATGACTTCCTCGGGCGTTAGGTCTGTGAGGCTAGTGCGTTTTCGGTAGGTCCGCTGTCTTACTCTGCGCTGCCTCTGTGGTGGTCCGTGGGGGGGGGGGTGGCGGTCCTGGGGGTGGTGGCGGTGGGTGTTGTGGCCCTGTTGGGGCTCCAAGCTGTATGATGAGTAGCTCCATGGCGTCGGTTGTTCTTCGGGTGTGGCTGTGTGCGGGGCTCCGTTGCCTACTGCAGGTAGTCGTCCTGCTTAACACCAGCAAGAGGCAGGTGTTAAATACCTGCTGCTACCGCGGCTTATCGCGTGGTTTTGACTCGCATCGCGGATCTGGCTGTTCGTTGTGAAAGTGGTGTTTTCGTGGGTTTTTGCACGGGAACGCCTACTCTGCATCTCATTAGGGTTAGTTGGTGGTGTCACCCGTGGGGATAAAATTTGCGGCAGTTATCGCGGGTATACTGGCGATGTCTGCAGTTTGCACCCGCTTGTGAATGGGGCGATAAATCTGTCTCCACTTTTGATGCGCTAAGGTGGCGATAACTCAGCGATAAGTCCTTGTGAATATGCCCCCTTGTTGCTTATTTTTTCTCTTACGCATGTATGTAAAGATGTAAAGTTCAATATCTAATGCGCAATCAGTGAGGACGCCCAATGATCTCCCATCAGATGTTAAAAGGGTTTGAGAGCCATTAACTGTCCAATCAGATATAAAAATATGTGGCCTTGGGAGAAGAGGAGTGGAGAGAGCGAAATAAACAACCAGTTGTAGCTGCACTTACGTTGAGACACTCTCAGGCACCCACATTTCCATGGCTGGAAAATAGTCCTTGAGATAACTTTGAAGTAAAGGTTTGTATTTTCGCCAATGGGACATACGTGCATAGCGAAGATGTGAGTCCTGCCGCGTTTTCTGTACTTATTTATAGTCCTGCCGGCGGTGCCCGCTTGGTCCTTCTTTAAGTAATTGAGTGGAACGATGTCAGATTTGATCTAGGGGAGTGGTCGGAAAAGAGTGTCCATTGCACGCTCCGGAAGCCGCTGGTGGCGGGGGACCTCGGGGTACCGAACCTTGAACTTTACTATGCCGCAGCACAGCTACAGTGATGCTTGCAATGGATGGCCACTAGTGCCATGGCGGAGAGTGTGGCGGTCCAAGAGGAGCTCCAGGGCAAAAAGGTGCTCGATTGGCTGATGGATCGGCCCATTGAGAGGACTGAGCAGATTGGCCCAGATGGCTAAGCATTGTTGGAACAGGTATATCCAGCCCGGTCATCACCGCGTACCATATCTCCCACAGCTGCCACTGTGGAGTATACCGAGGGTGAGGGACGTGATGGCCGCGCATGACCTGACTCCGTGGCGCGAGGCATTGGTAAATCAAGTGGGTGACTTATATGCGGAGGGAGTTTTGCGTCCCTTCCAGGATCTGCAGTCTACCCATGACCTGGAGGTGGGCCTCTTTTGTGCTGGCGGTGCGTGATGTAGTGGTTAGCAGTCCTGTGTTCCGGCCCGTTTGCCGGAACTATGTGCACGTTACCCAGGCCAGGCGTAGCCTGCGGGGTACAATTAAAGGGGAGAGCCCGCACGTGGGTTATCTCCCGAGACCAGCAAACCAAGTGTACGTGTCCTGTCATTTTCATGCCCCCCCTTAACCCCGTACTCTCCTTCACTAGGCCTCACCTTTACACTGTGACAGGAGGTCACCACACTGGCAACGAGGAGGGCCGCGACCCTCGTTTCACCCTGCTACCCTTGCTCGGATCCTCGGCCGAGGTGCGCAACAGCCGCTGTGCCGTTTAGCGGAGACCCGCCGCATCACCAGCAGCGTCCGAGGTGCAGCGTCCGGACCATTGCGGGTGAGTGGCGCCCCACGGATCCAGCTGCTCCAGGGAGATGCCCGGCGACGCCCTGCACTTGTCCCGGTTACCAGGCTGCTAACCCTGCACGCGCCGGCTGCCGCGCCACCTGCAGGAAGATCGCTTTCACCGCGGGGGTGGAACTGATCAGCGCGATGACTGCCCCGCCCAGAGGAAGAAGTGAACGTGCCCAAGCCCAGCGCGCACACGTGAGGGGAATGGAGGTGCCACTGCAGTGCACAGAGTGAGTGCGTGGGCCCCAGGAGGTGCGAGGTGACATCGGCAAGGCAGTGTTGGCTTCAAAAGGAAGGAAAATCATAAATACAAAGACTGCATGGTTGAGAGGGCAGTAAGGGAACACACAGCACACCATTAAAGAAATACAAAGGCTGCATGATTGAGGCGGCAAGAAGGGGACACACAGCACACCATAAAAGAAGAACAAGAGAGCGCCCAACCAGACAGGGAAACAACAGAAAAGAGTACAAAGCAAAGAAGACACAGAAAACTACAAATAGAGAGGGGAAAGGCACAGAAGGAAGAAGGAAGGACATCCACCCACAGGAAGCATGGCTGATGACGACCAAGCACAGGCACAACAAAGAGCCCCAGTACAACACACACTTACCGGGGTACTGCCACCTTTCAGTGAACTAGAAGACCCGGCAACAGCATCCCCGAGGTGGAAGATCTGGATAGAAAGTCTGAATAACTACTTTGTAGCCACAAGGGAGACCGACGGGGCAGTGAAAAGGTCGTTACTTCTCCACTATACCAGAGATGAAATGTTCAAGTTATTCAAACACTTGCCGAAAACAGGCATCGCCACGGACTACGACGCTGCGGTTGCGGCATTAGATGCGAATTTCGACCCCCAACTTAATCTCGACTTTGAACGATTCAAGCTGCGCCAGGCATGCCAAAGGGAAGGGGAGTTGATCGATGCGTTTTACGCTCGCCTGCGCGAATTGGCCAGTACGTGCACGGAGGATGATCAACCAAAGGAAATAAGGGCCCAGATCATCCAAGGGTGCTGAGACAAGACGCTAAGAGGGCTCATCCTGCGCCAACCAAAAATCGCCCTGGAAGACATCTTCATATTAGCAAGGACCCACAATCTATTCGCGGCAAGAGCAAACGAGATGGACCAGGCCCTCACAAAACCTCAAGGAAGACCAGAGACCATCAAAACTGAGGGTGCTGATGCTCTCCGAACAAGGACAAGGAGTGACACACCCAAGAAGACAAGACCCGAAACGCCCAAGACGCAGTGTGGGTACTGTGGGCATGAGCCACATGCAGCAAAGGACTGCCCCGCGCAAGGCAAAACCTGCGCAAATTGTGGGATTCCCAATCACTTTGTAGCAGTGTGCAGGAGACGGAATCGAGGCCGAGACACCCAAGGACAAAGGCCACCCTCACGAACAGTACGACAGCTGTCCATAACAGACTTCGCACAGAAGGAGGAACCACAAAGAACAAGCCGAAGGTACCAAGGGTCGGAAGACTCATCTACGGAGGAAGATGAAGTGGAAACATACCTAATTTCGTTCACACGAGAGCTCAAGCGTCGCAGAAGGCCACAACCCACATGTCTTATCAGGATCTCAGGGTCGGAAGTGAGGGCGATCATCGATACAGGGGCATCCGTAAACATGATGGGCCTTCAGCAATACCGGTGCCTCCAATCTCGACCACCGATCACCCCGTCCCGGACCAAGATATGTGCTTATGGAAGCCAAACCCCTCTGCCACTGAGAGGAAAGATATCCGTCCCGGTCAGGTCAGACGACCAGGAATTCACAACCATTATCCATGTCATAGACCGTTCTGAAATGATGAGTCTCTGCAAGAACTATAACGAGTCTCTTTGAAGTTACCTCAAAGGCAGTGAAGGGTGGTACTGCTGCAGAGTTGAGATTTTTCTCTTTGAAGTTACCTCAAAGGCAGTGAAGGGTGGTACTGCTGCAGAGTTAAGATTTTTTTTTCACGGAGAGTGAGGGCAAAAATGGAGAGCCCGATAGAGACCCGTTTTGGCACCTGCTTTTTAGAACTGCCGGTGCTCACTTAAAGCCCTGGTCTTATTCGAGCGCCAGACAGCGATGTGCTGGAAGACTGCTAGGCCCCCACCACCCGCCCCTCCCCTCCGGAACTGAACTGGCTCAGGATGGTGCATTAGTGGGCAGTGGCGGAAGCTGATACCACGTCCTGTGATGTGCAACTACGGGGCGGGACTGGGACTGTCACGCTGTGGGATACATACGTGCTTAAATTAATAGACAAGCTTGGGAACACCGTGTAGGGCACACAGTCTTCCAATGAGTCAAGTAACATACATAGTAGGAGTCGAGGTCCAATCCGGAACTCATCCCATGTGTCTTGTGCCTTCTCCTCCCTCTCCCTGCCTTATTTCAGGCCCGGCCTTCCTCCCCCGCTGCCCTCTTGATCTACTGTGATTATGATATGGAGACTATCCTCGACAAGTGGTGTTGCTCCAGTTTTGTTAAAGTTAAGAAGCATTTGATATGTCTCTCTGTGTTTGTTGATCCCCAAGGTTGTGCTTGGACTCTGCTGGGGGTGTAAGTTGCCGCATCTTGAAAGCCTCGGCCCTGATGGAACACCGAATGAATACGTGTATACAAGTGCTGGTCTGTCAGTGTGGTGTACAAGGTTATCATTGCTGAAGCATACAGTGGCGTTTTTATGCAGACTGTAACACTATGTAAATGCAAATAAAGACGCATTATTACAAACCAACAAAAAGGTTTGTATTTTATTAATTTTAACTCCACAACGCAATTCCTCTTCTTCAAGTGATTGCAAAAATAGATTCATCATTGTCATCAAAATAGATTTATTTGATGATTAGACACATCACATCAGCAACAATGAAAAACATAAAAATAATGAGTAACACTGTCAGACTTTATAGGATCAATCTCGTGCAACCCTCAGACCACATGCAACGATGAATCTTGTAATTTCATTGACAGTGTGACATTTGGGATCGCCTGCTGCAACAGGGGGACTCTGGGTACCAGTGTCTGTGCCACTTATGGTAATTGTGGGCCTCATTTATGTCACCCCTTGCGGCACCGGAACATCCGTTTTTTGACGTTCCTGTGGCGCAATGTGCCGCGACATATTTGCAAGGCCACGCAAAGCCACTTTACATGTCTTTTCATAATCTTGTACATATGTGCCTCTTTCACGCAGAACACTTTGTGAAAGGGGTGGTCCATGGGTGTTGCTGTGGGTGTTCCAACACAACACCCATGGAATCTGAAGCATTCCCAGATTAGAGAAATCGTAAACCTGGGAATGCTTCAGAATCTAACATCACCACGGGGGTGGCATTAGGGAGGTGCAACGTTGAGAAATGTTTTCATTTCTCCTCGTTTTTTCCTTTTTCTATGTGTGCTGCATTTTGCACGGTGCATTCCTGCCCTTTTCTTCAGACGTAGGGCTGCGCAGCAAGATTACTTGCGGCGCTGCCATGTGCCAAAACCTCATAAATGAGGCCCTGTGAGTGCATCATTCCCCTGAAGGGAAATGCTATAGGAATGTTTAGTAAGCATTTATAGGCTACTTTTCAGCCAAGACGGGGGCCTATGAAACTCACTGGGATAATGTGGAGAGTACTATAAAAGAATATCAAAAATTG
Organism: Calotriton arnoldi; assembly: GCA_963921515.1. Lineage (NCBI taxonomy): Eukaryota > Metazoa > Chordata > Amphibia > Caudata > Salamandridae > Calotriton > Calotriton arnoldi. The sequence goes on from CAWUFW010000332.1 coordinate 4,429,825, forward strand.
GTATCATGCAAAGACATTTGGGCATTGTAGCCTCGTGCATGAAAGCGACAGGAACACAACTGTCTCCTTCATACAGATGGAAACCTATCAACCACTGCAGTACTTCCAAGGGCTTCCAGGGGTCTGCCTCCATATAATGCTGGAGCCCCCTTGGCATTCATAGGGCGTCCACTCCCAACCTCTTGGGTGGTGGAAATGGAAACCTCTGTTCACAACCTATAAGTCAAACATCAGCTACTGCCTGTATTCAGTTGCAAAGAACCACCTGATCCCAAAATCATGAAAACATATTTGCTAAGAATCGAGGATCCTGGCCAAAGATTCAAATATACCTAAAGAAATATAATTAAATGGCACACAATTTGAAATTTGTCTGAATTGTTTTCGTTAATCAGGAACAAAGATTTTTAAAAATTCTATATTAGAAATTGCAGATGTGAAAAGTACTGTATTGCGGTTCATAGCCTAATAAGTAACAACCCTTGAAATGTAGAAGTGTTGCTACATGATGTCTCTTTTGAATTATCCGTAAGTGCTGTTTAAGGTTTAGACAAGGACACACTTGGGTTATTCTTACCAGATGCCCGGCCTGAAAATCACGTACCTGTGAATCAATGTGGAAGGTTAATTAAATGCAAGGAGCTGTAGGTATGGTGGTTACAATATGCTTCCTCTTTTGCTAACACCCTAATATACCCGATGACCAATCAAATCAAGTCGTATGAACTAGGTACAGATCTCCTTTAAATATACTGTAAATATCCCCACAAGCAGCACATCGGCACACAAGGACACAAACAGACACACACACACACAACAACAAAGAACCAGGGGGCAGATTTACAAGCCCCTTGCGCCACGTTTGCGTCATTTTTCCCATGTTAAAAATGACGCAAAAGTGGCGCAAGGGGCTTGTAAATCTGCCCCCAGATCCCCAGAGCAGAGAGGTAGCCAATACCTGAAGAAGGCCTGAACCACAACGACTGAAGCATCCCTGATCAAAAGACTACAGGGCATATTACCAAGCCCCTATCGCCACCACAACGTCACTTTTTGTGACGTTGTGGCGATAGGGTCAGCGCCCTATTACTAAGGCAGCGTTAAACCACATAACGTGGCTAAAAGCCACGTTAAGTGGCTTAACACTGCCTTGGTAATAGTGCCCCTTTCAATCTAAACTTAGCGTGAAAGGGGCGTGCAGTGGGTGTTGCGGAGGGCGTTTTACCGCAACACCCATTCACTTCGAGGCTGCCACCTATTATCAAGAGAGGCGATAATAGGTGGCAGCGTCAACTTAAGACCAGGCAAATCCTGGTCTTAAGGTGGCGTATACGAGGAGAAATGCTTCATTTCTCCTCGTTTTTGCTTTTCCATGTATGCTGCCTTGTGCAGCACACATGGAAAAAGCAAATGCCAAGGTTTGTTTATGTACAGGAAGGTGTCCCTTCCTGTACATAAACAAACCTTTCAAAATGCCATTTTGTAACTTACATGTGTGCTGCATGAAGCAGCACACATGTAAGTTACAAAATGGCATTTTAGGTTTGTTTATGTACAGGAAGGGACACCTTCCTGTACATAAACAAACCTCCCTGCTCGAGGCGAGGAAAACATGGCGGCCGGCTAGCGGCGGGTCGCGGGTGAACTGAGAGGTGTGCTGCGGGTGTTTGGAGAGCAGAGCAGCGTAGAGCAGAGCAGAGCGGGAATTGTGGCTCGCGAATACGAAGGGAGTCTAATGGAAAGCTGTGAGTAACCTGCGTTTAACATTTTCCGTTTCCGGAGAGGAGAGCGGGAGCGGAAGCTGAAAGTGCACCGCGGTCGGGATGAGAATGCTACCGATGCTGATGTACAGTTAAGCAGAGAGTTAAGTTATATGACCGGCGGATTTTAGTTTTACCGCTCGAGAGGAGAGCGGGAGCTAGAATCTACTGAGGCCGGAACGAGTTTGATGTCAACGCGGCAAGAGTTCTTCTCCGGGTTAGCCTTAGAGCACAGCATAGAGTGAAAGCAGGAATTTGGCAGTGACTGTGGTAGAAGTGTATTTTGGGTCTCCATAGCAGGAGTAGGAGCTGGAGCTGAAGCAATCACGGCAGAGCAGCCGTGGCAGAGAGCGGCTCTGGAGCTCCGTAGAGGGCGCCGGGCAGCGGCAAGGGTTTTTTTTCGGGGGAGTGGAGGGGGTCTATAAAAGTGCGGAGAGGCAAGAGAGGGTGGAGGACAGTGAGCCCCCTTTTTCTGGCATAACGGAGGCGCAACCACATGAACCTGCAGAGGTTACAGTGGTGAAAACAAAAGTTAAGGAAAAACGCCAGCTATCTAATAAAGTAAGCACAGAAATCGGAGGAAGAGGCAATGCGACTGGGCCAAAACCTATTGTTATCTCTCGATATGTGCTGAGAAGTGTGGGTGGGGAAAACGGGAGGAGTTTGGAAGCTCCCCAGCCACAGGAGAATTCTGTTAAATGTGCTAAAGAGCGGAGGGTGTATAGGAGAGAAGTAAAAGAAGTAAAACCTAGGGGAAGACTGTTGAGTAAAGAGGTTAGAGGTCAAAAAAAAAATGTAAAAGGAGATGCTACGGAGTGTAAGATTAAAGTGACTCCCTCTTTGAGGTCTTACTTTAAAACAATACCAAAAACCTTAGTGTTAAGGGGTAACTCTAATATGGCAGAAATGGAATCCCACCCCACTCCACAACAACAACCAGCAGGAGATGGACTCATAGATGAAGGGCCAAATTTAACAGAATGGACAGAGCATTTGAGCCCGAATCGTTTTCAGGTGTTGACTTTAGAGTCGGGGGTTCGGGAGAATCTCCGGATGGGGAAGTTTCTGTGGATACTGGTATGGTTTTTTTGGTTCAGCCGCCTCATGATTTACAGGGTGGATTTCGAAACAGTAAAGCGAGCCAGCCCGAATAACTATCTGGGGTCCAGGATAGGTCTGTGCAGAATGAGAAGGACTTTGTTGCTGTTAATTTTGAGAATGGAGATCCCCCAATTAGTAGTTTGATTGCCTCTCTCACGCTCGAGATTCGTAATAGATTTGAAATCTCAGAGCTGAATCAGAGAGAAATAAAGTCTGCCTGCGAAGTTTTGGAGAAAAAGATAGATGACCTAAGTGGAAGGACTCTAGCTTTAGAAACGGAAGTGAGTGATCTTAAGGCAACGGTGCAAGTAAACAGAAATGAGATAGAAAATCTGAAAGCAAGCGGGAGAGATCAGGACGATAGGGTGGAGAGGTTGGAGAATTTTCAAAGGAGGAACAACCTAAAAATCTTGAGACTTCCTGAGGGTAAGGAAGGTACTGATATTAAGAGTTTTGTGGTACAATTGTTTAAAAAGGAGCTTCAGCTGGAGGAATCGGAAGAGGAAATAGCTAGAGATATCCAAAGAATTCACAGAGATCCATTTAGGTTAAATGCAAATAGGTCTAAACCAAGGAGAATTCTAGTTAATTTCCTTTCGTACTCCTTAAAAGAAAAAATCCTGGCCAAGGCCCTGAAGAATAAATCGCTCGATCTAGACGGAGTAAAAATTGAAATAAGATCAGACCTCTCAATAGCAACATCTAACAGGCAATGGGAGTTGGGTAAGAGAATGGAGCCCTTGAGAAAGCTGGGGGCTTCGGTTCAACTAAAATTTCCAGCATTGCTAAAGGTGATGTTAAATAACAAAATGCATTCTTTCCGATTTGTGGAGGAGGTTGATAAATTTATAGAGGAGCTCCAATCGGAGGTTTAGTAAAAAGATCCTGCATAAATTGCTCTACTTTGTATATATTTGCATGTACTAGATTAGAATCCGTTTGCACACCTTGGGGTTCTCCCATATGGCTTATTGGCCATGGGAAGTTGGTTAGGGTTTTCCAAGGGTGGGGATGTAGTTTGGGGGAGCATAGGGTGGGGAGCATAAAGGGGGAAAAAAAAAATACCTCAAATGTCTTGCTTTACACCAAATCAGTCAGCAATGCTAGCCTCTGTTTTTCTTAATTCTTTCTTTTTTAAAAGGGATGTCTAGAAATAGGGCCAATGAGATAAAATTTTTAGCATGGAATGTAAATGGGCTTCGCGTAAAGAGTAGGAGAGATAGGATAATGTTGTATTTAAAAGAATGTCCAGCGCAAGTTATTATTCTGTTAGAGACACACCTTACAGAAGAAGAAAGCAGGGAGTTCTTTAAATCGCAGAGGTGGATTGCACATGCTGTCTACACGAAGCAGTTATTGGTTACGAAGGGGTAGCTTTGTTGGTTAAGCGAGGGACAAATATTTTGGTAGAAAGAAGTGTCTCTAATATCGCAGGAAGGTGGTTGGTAGCAAAGTTAATTATTTTTGGTCAAAACTTTACATTGGTAGGGTATTACGGTCCAAATCAGGATGAAATAGGTTCATTAGATGAGCTGGCAAATGAGATTTTGGGTTTCCCAGATCAGATCATAATGGCAGGAGATTTTAATACTGTTTTAGATCATAAAATAGACAGATCCCAGCATAGTAGAGCGGCCTGTAACCCTAAAATGTCGTCTAGAGTTCGGATGTTGATGGCCCAGTGCGGTCTTTGTGATATATGGAGGTGCATGGCAGGGTCACAACCTGGTTTTACCTACTACAATAAAAAGTATAAACATAATTCTCGTATTGACTACTTTTTGATTAACAGGGTACTTAAAGATGTGGTGGTTGAAGTTAAACATATTGGTGTACACCTGTCGGACCATTCAGCCATTTTCCTTCATTTGAGGTTAGGAGAGAGGAGTGCAAGCTCTAGGTGGATGCTGGATCGCACTATTTTATTGGAAGAGGAGGTTATTGAGAGGTTAAGAGTCGAGACTGAAGAATTTTTTGAAAGTAATCTAGGTTCAGCCAAGATTGGGATCATCTGGGATGCTTATAAAGCATATTTAAGGGGAAGACTGGGCACTCTAGCGGCAAATAAAAGGCGAGCTTACTATGGAAAAGTATCGGGACTAGAAGAACGGATTCAGAAGTTAGAGGGGGTTTTGAATAATCTAGGTGGGTTGGAGGAAGACGAGAGGGTGCTGGCTGATATCTCGAAGCTAAAGGCAGAGCTGTCAGGAGTTATTAGTGATCGTGTCAGAAAAAGGTGGGAGGCCAGCCAGTTGGCACATTTTGAATACGGCGAAGGTTGCAGTAAATTACTAGCATGGAAGGCAAAGAGTGATCGGGTTAGAAATCTTATAAAAGAGATTACTTGTGAAGATTCAGGGGAAGTGTTGAGTGATAGCCAAGGGATTAGTTCGGCTTTTTTTAGTCATTTTGGGAGAGTATATAAAGAACATCTGATTATAAATGAGGAGGTTGTGTCACCTTGGCTAGAGTATTTAGAGCCTCTTTCTGATGAGGCAGTGGAAGCCCTAGATGATGAGATCACTTCGGAGGAACTTGAAGAGGTAATAAGGGGGGGGAAGCATGGGAAGGCTCCAGGGCCGGATGGCCTCCCTCTTGAGGTTTATAAAGTTCTGGCTGGTACCATAATTCCTATCTTTAGACAACTTTTTAATACGATATTTCAGACAGACACTGCCTTTCCTGATTCTTGGAAGGAAGCTATTATAACCTTAATTCTAAAACCTGGGAAATCCCTCAAAAAGTGGACTCATATAGGCCCATTTCGCTGCTAAATGCAGATTATAAGGTGTTTGCAAAGGTTATGGCAGGAAGGTTGAATGGTTACATGTGTCGGATGGTGAATGAAGACCAAAAGGGATTCATAAGAGGAAGGGCGTTGAAAGAGTTGACTCATTCATTGATTGGCTCTATAGATATGGCAACTGCCTATGACCTCCCCCTGGCAGTGATAGCGCTAGACGCAGCTAAAGCGTTCGACCGAGTCAACTGGGCCTATCTGCAGAAGGTGGTTAAAAAGTTTAATCTAGGTCCTAACTTCCGTAGAGCTTTAAATAGTATTTACGCCGCTCCGGAAGCCAGAGTGTTAGTTAATGGGATTTTGACCTCTCCAGTAAAAATCGAGAGAGGTACTAGGCAAGGGTGTCCTCTCTCTCCGTTATTGTTTGATCTTTATATTGAGCCATTGGCTAGGAAAATTAGGAGTTGTGACAATATTTTGCCTTTTGAGTTTAATGGCTGGACAAAGAAGGTTGGGCTGTATGCTGATGACATTTTAATTTTTACAACGAACCTTGCAAATACCATGAAGGCCGTAATGAAATTAACAACCGAGTTTGGCAAAGTGTCAGGTTACGATATTAACAAGGACAAGACAGAAGTGATGAGTTGGAATATGGGGAGACCGGGATTGCTGTTAAAAGAGAAATGAGATATCTGGGGGTAAGGATTACTCATAATATTGCCGACCTTACTAAGGTTAACTTTGACCGGGTTAGAAAAGAAATTTGTGCTAATATTCAGGGTTGGATGCATCTTCCGCTAACTCTGTTTGGCAGAGTGAATTTAGTAAAAATGATCTTGCTTCCGAAATTAACTTTTTTATTCGACTCTATCCCCTTATCGTTTAGAAAAGAGTGGTTAGTTAAGTTGCAGAGTGATATAAGTTCGTTTATTTGGGCATCAAAAGGGCCGCGAATCTCCTGGCGCAAATTAAGAAGGAGGTTGCTGAAGGGTGGTTTAGCTCTTCCAGATTTTAGACTTTACTCATGGGCCTTTTCTCTAAAAAACGGTAGAATGCTATTGGATATCCCCTTAGATTCAGAAATAGGTAGGATGTTTAGAGTGATGCTTATTAAGGAGAAGGGAGCAGGAGTTGGCTTTATGTTTAAATTTGCAGATCCGAAATACTTTAAGAAGATTAGGTTGAAGATTCTGAGGGAGATGGCGGAAACATGGTTTAAAATCAGAAAGGTTTTAAATATACCATACTTTAGTCATTGGGCCCCAATCTGGGATGCCCCAGGTTCTCCAGAATGGACAAGAGACTCACTGGCTCTACCCCTGAAAGAAGCGGGCATTCTAAGATGGAAGCACTTGCTGTTGGAGGGTCAGCTGGTGTCGTGGAATTGGTGCGAACAGGCGGTGGGTCCAAGGCTTTCAAGGTTTAAATACCCTCAGGTCCAAAGTTGGTTTCAGACTATGGGGGAGAAGTTAGGAGAACCAAATGCGCTAGAGGAAAAACTTCTCTCTACTACAGCCGTTAAAAAAGAAATCGCTCTATGGTATTGGATGATCCTGGAGATGGAGGATGGTGTATTTACTCTGCCGGTGGATCTATGGGGAAGATGCTTGCCAGAGACCGAGCTGGAAGACCAATGGCAAGTATCTATGACTACACTTTATAAAACAGTTAAACCTGCATATCTCAGGAGGAATCATTTTTTTACTGTACATAGGGCATACTGGACTCCACGAAGGCTTTCTAAATTTGGGTCAGGAAGAATGGTGGTATGTCCAAAATGCAGCAGTCAGAGTGCTGATGACTTACATATGTTTTTCTACTGTCCGGAGTTACAGCTGTTCTGGGAGGCAGTAAGTAAATGTCTGGCTAGCGCCTTAAACCTGCAGATTAAGGTAAGCGCTGTTTCGGTTATTTTTGGAGTATTGGAATGCCAAAGTTTTGTTACTAAAGGCAATGCAAAATTAGTTTTCTATGCTATGCTTTTAGCGCGTAGGGAGATATGTAAATTGTGGATATCTCCGACACCTCCAACTTTGGATGATTGGTTAAAATCTATGAGTTATACTGCTAAT